>JANQBS010000327.1:0-39669 GCA_033085395.1 Xanthoparmelia taractica | reverse complement strand
TTTTTAAAAAATTATATCTTTTTAATCTATTTATAGAATTTTATAATTATATAAGCGTTCGCTTAAGCCTTTTACGTCTTTTTAGAATATAAAAAAATATTACGTAATATATTTATTTAAAACACAATGGGAGTATGGGATATCCTATACCTTTTGATATAATATTCGAAAAACTAGTCCTATATTATCAAATATACCACACCTTTTCGACCCGTAGTTATATATAAATTTTAAAAAATCACGAATAATAATCTCCGCTATATTAGATAGCGATTATTAAATAATCGAGATTATTAATAATAACATTATATTAGACGTATTTAATGCTGGAAAGAATTAGACTAAGTATCTATATACGAATAACACTTACTTTAATAATACTTACTTTAGTATCTTAAATATCGATTATTTTCGAAATATTCTAACAAAAGAATCGAGTACGGGAAATACGAAAGATATAAAAGTATTCGATAAAGAAGATATTTAAGAGATACTTTTATCTGGTCTAGAAATATATTTAGATTCAAGTATCGATAAGATATACAATTCGCGATCTAAGCGAAATATTAAGTCTTTTTAAAAGACTTCTCTAAATAAGAAGTAAAGAGATATTAAAATATAGACTTAGAGAACTATTATTTATATTAAATATAATAAGACTTTAGAAGCTAAGCGTATATACTATAAACTAGCTATTTTAAATTATAAAGACTTAAATTATTATAATTTGAAGTTGAATTTCGATCTCGTAGCTATAATTTAAAAAATAATTAAAATAGAAAGTTATTAAGTGACTAAGAAAGTAGATAACTTCAAATTACTAACTTTTAATTAAGCTATAAGTAATCTATATATTAGTTAATAGATTAATCTATTCTTAATAAAGCTCGCTAAATAGTACGAGAATACGAGTAATTCTATAAAAATTAATTACGATTAAACGTTCGCCTTAATCGTTAAGTTTATATTATTTAAAATACTATTCGCAATTATAGCGCACTATAACCTAGACTATAAATAGATAGACGTTATTACTACGTTTCTAAACGCTCTATTAAAGAAACTTATCTATATTAAGTATTCAACGAGATATAAGATAGAAAATATAATATATCGACTACTTAGAGCACTATATAATCTCAAGTAGTTATTTCGCGAATAATATTATATTCTTCGCGATTTTCTTATGTTAAAAGAATTTAAATATATTCAATTAGAGTAGTTACTCTTCGTTAATAAGACTACGCGTTTTATAATAAGTGTGTATATTAATAATATTTAAATATATAATTCTAAGGAATCTAAACATATATCGGAGTTGAAATAGAAATTCTATAAGTAATTTACGATAATCGATCTCGATTTATATTTATATTATTTACATATAAAAATGTAGAGAGATCGAATTAGAAGAATCGTACGTGTTATATAAATAATGTACTTAAAGAAAGTTCTCGCTAGATTTAATATAAGTAATTACGCGATTATATTCACATTAATAATACTAGATACTTAACTTTAGAAAGAATTAGTAAACAAAGCTAGTTCTAAGATTATTTAGAAATATTAGTCTATAGTAAGATTAATTATATATTCTATAATTCAAATTAGATTAGATATCTACTACGTAGTAACGATTCTATCTCGATATAATTATAACTCGAATTCTAAATATATCGTAGCGATTAAGCGAGTACTTCGCTATCTTAAAGAGACGCTAGACTATAAAATATATACGAAATAGTTATTAGTCTTATAAAATATATACACGTAGATTAAATCTTCGATTAGAAGATTTATCGATTCTTAAGAGTTTATATCTTTCTATTATACGAAGATACTATTAGCTAAATCTTTAAGCGTTAATAATTCATTACTTTATTATTATATAAAGTCGAATATATAACTTAAATATAGATCGTTAAGAAGACGATATAATTTACACGCTTACTATTAGAGTTAGATATCGAATTAAGTCTATCTACTAAGTTAGTACTTATTAAAATTAATAATTAAAAGATTATAGTATTTATAAAGAATTCTCGCTTTTACTCACGTATTAAGTATATAGATATTTAATAATATTTCGTGCATGATTAGATTAAGATTGAGATCGTTTAATTTATATAAGTAGTAATTAATTAGATAATCGCTAACGATGTAATTAAGACCTTAAGCAACGAGAAATTTATTATCTTTATATATTAAATAGAATTACAATAGATCGATTAAATAGTTCGAATAAGAATTATATGAAAGTATTGAATTAATATCGAAAATAGTCCCTATTTAAACTATATAAGAGTGTTGGAATTTAGTTAATAGAAGATCGTTTACGCCGCAAGGCCTTATCTCGTAAACGTCGAATAATAATAATAATTCTTTATAATTAAGAATTATAGAATATCGTAAGATTCTTATATTCTATATTAATATAAATTAATTTAATATATATTAAATAAATCTTAATAATTCTAGTCTTAATTTATTTTATATTAAGATATATAATCTAATTAGTAAGTAAATTAATAATTATTAAAAAGAAAAATATATTTTTATTAATAATATAATAAGCGCTATATAACTTAATAGATATAGTATATATTTTTCGTGTTTTTATAATAAACTCTATTAGAGAAAACGAGGTATCTCTTATAATAGTATAATCTAATTATATTAGAAATCTAGTAAATCACGTTCTAGTTCTATAGAGCGATAGAGATATATCTTAGCTATAGATATATATTAGCGATTTTTTAATATCGAAAGTAATATAAGTTATCTATTAGCTTATGAGTCTTAATTAGAATTTATTTTAAAATTAAATAGATATTATATTTAGCTAGTAGTATTACTCTATCTTATAATAAGACTATAATTAATTCGCGATAGAGATTTCTCTAAGACTATAGATATATATATTATAATTATAATATAGTACTAATTATAATTTTTAAAATCTTTATAATTATAATTAAATAGCGTAATTTATAATTTTTATTTTATTAAACTATATATCTTTCTAATAATAATATATAATTATTAAAATATTAAAATTTTCTAGATCGACTATAAGAGATCTAGATATTCTAGAATATAATTTTCTATTCTAAAGATCTCTAATTTACTATTTTAAATATACTATATTAGTTGATTAATAACGTAGCGAATTAAGTTAAGATTATTTTAGTCTTTTAAAAAGATCTTTAATTATAGTAAATCGATTTTAATATAAGGTATAATTTTTATAAGTATTATTAATTTTTAAATAATATCGAAAAGTTATCTTAAAAAAGCTCTCTTTAAAATTACGATCTTAATAATAAATAATAAGAAATTAATCGCTAACTCGAGCTCTAGATATAAGATTATCGCTTAATTAGAAGATTTTTAATTATATTTCTCGCCTAAGCGAGCTTATTAAATAGAAGTCTAGTTTATATTAGAATACTATCGAACTTAATCTCTAAAAAATTAATTATAGTATTTAAAATATTCTTAATATAATTAATTTTAATATTTAATTCTTTATATACGAGATCGAATTATTAGTTATATATAGTTATATTATTAATTAGTACTAGAATAACGAAGAAATCGTCTAGATAATAAAGTATTATAGTTTAAAAAAGAATTACAACTAAGATTTAATTAAAAGTCTTTATAAATAAATTAAATATAAATAATTATTATAGTAGAGTCTTAGTAACTATTAATTTAAAATTATAATCGATATATATCTAAAGACGGCTTTTAGATCTCTTTTAACGAACTAAGTTCTAGAATCTTATTATAGTAATATAATTATTATATTATTATTAATTAAATTTCTATATCAAAATAAGAGACTAAAAATATATTTTTAATTATTATAATATTTCGAGATTAGCTCTAGCGGCGAGTAAACGAATTATTACTTCGTCTGGAGATTAATCTTAATTAGACGATTATACTAAAGTTATTTTTAAAGATTTATTATTAATATATTAGATATCACGAGAGTTAATTAATAATTATAATTATAATAATATAAAATCTAGTCTCGATATTCGATTTTTATTATTTTTCGAAGAATAGTTAAAAGAGTTTTTATAAATATACGATCTAAATAATTTTTTAATTAATAATCTTAATTATTTATTTATAGTAAATCTTAACTAACTAGATCTAGATCTAGTCGATTATATAGCGAATATAAAAAAAATTCTACTATATATAGTAGTAATATAAATATTTATAAGTACGTTAGAAGTTATTTAGATCTCGAAATTTAATTATTTAGCGAAGTAAAATTAATACTTAAGATCTTAATTTAAATCTTATAATATATATTTATTACGTAATTTCGCTAGTAATTAACATAGATATAATTATATTTATAGTACTCGCGTAAGTATCGTCTCTTATTAAAATTTTAATATATTTTAAAATTAAAAGAGAAAGATTTAGAAGTAGAATCTAAATTCTACTTAATATTATTAAGAACTACTATTTTATATAATAGAAGATCGCTATAACGTCTATTCTTAATAATTTAAACTATAAAATTATTCTAATTATTTAGAATATATATATTTATAAATATATAATAATACTCGCGAATAGAGTTAAATTTATATAAGATTAAGAATTTAGCTAGACGAAAACGATAATTTAATAATATCGTCTATAGACGAATAGCTACTATAGAGTATACATAATAATATATAGTCTAACTATATATCTCGAAATACTATAATAGATATACTATTCTATTAGTTTTATAAGTATTATTTATATTAGCGCGATTAGCGTATTCTCGACTTAGCTTAGTAAGATTTTTAAATTTAAATATCTTAAAAAAGATTTATCTAAAATACTTAATCTTAATAATATAATAGCGTTTATAAAGATTAAAAAAAAGATATATATTTTTAATATATATAAAAGAGACTTTAAAACTATTACTCTTCTTTAAATTAATATTAGACTTAAATAAATAATAATAATAGTAGCGATAATAGCGACGAGAGTATAATTTATATATTCGATATTATTTATAATAATTATATATATACTCGATAAGATATTCTTTTAGCTCTAAGACTTAATCGCGATAATTAAAGATCTTAATATTAATTTCTCTAATTATACTTAAGCTAAGAATCTCGAGAAAAAATATTTTAAATATTATAAACTTATTTCTATAAGAGCGAGCGAAGCGAGAAAGAAAAAAAAGTATAATAATTTTTATAAAAATCTTAGATTTATTAAGAGTCTTTTTAAAGATTCTTTAAATATCTTCAAGCGTCTAATAATAATAATTATAATATAAAAAGAATAAGATAGTTTAGAAGATTAAAATAAATATATATATAAATAGAATAAATAGAATATATACTAATTTAATATATAGATATTTAATAATTAAGAATTAATTAATTAAAGATTATAAAAGAATATAAGTACTCTAAACAAGAAGAATTCGAATAAAGAGTTAATTAATAATATAAGATCTATATATATAGTACTCTCGAAGATACGTATTCCCCGTATATACGTATATATCTCGAATAGCGGCTAGATTATAAAATACACTAACCTATAGTCCCACTATTTAACTTCTCGAGAAGGGGAGATCTAACGTATCTTCATTTTAGTTATGATCAAAAACCGTGTTGGTTTATCGGTAAACTATCTAAGTTATTAGCGGGTTGATAGCCCGTCGCTACCAAATTCGTTGTCGCCTTTCTCAGTTCCTAAGCCGTCACTACCTCTAACCATATCTTACAGCTTCAACGTCGAAGCCACCGTTAGTCTAGCACATCTCCTTAGGAGAACGTCGAGCAAAGCAAACATCAGTGCTATGGTTCGCTCGCAGGACTACAGCTCGCGCAGCGCTTTGAGGCTCCTCACCTACATCCACGTCAACCCAGGTTAATTTCTGAATGAACGGCAGGGGCGGTTTGGAAAATTGTGCTGACAGGAGCTGTTCCATGATTGCGGTGCTGTGCTTGTGACAGTTTAAAACACTCGATGGTAGCTCCACCGCTATACGGTGGTGACTGCACCTTGTCCGTGAGTAGTGCATGGCCCTTGTGGACACTGTGTCTTTTCATACCATCATGGAGCCATTTCTATCTTGGAAGAAGCGTGGGAGCGCAGGCTGCTATGATGCCCATCTGCACCTTGAACCTGCGCAGAATTGGATTAGCTGGTGCGGCATCGCATACAAGTCGCAGACTTATGTTCTTCAATGACCAGGAGGTTATGCCGCCGTCTATTACTATTGGGCAGCAACGTAGACTGATAGGTTGAGTGTAGTTTTAACAAGAAAAGCTACATGTGCCGTCCGTGGGTGGAGACTGGTAGTTGAGGACTGTGCGAAGAATGCAGCACGCACCAGCTCTGAAAGAGGATGAACATAATCTAAAGTTTGCGAACTCTCCGGGACAGGTATCACTCACAAGATGTCGAGCCCTATTAGATAGCTCAGGCCAATCTTCGTAGTCAACCTCATTTGAATCTTCCATAGGATCAAGGTGGGGTAAGCAGCGAAGCAAAATCCGATATGGCGGTTATTATTGTCGATCGACTCTCAACGGGCGTGACTCCTATCATAAGAAACAATGTTGTTCGACTCACCGGCTTGGGTAATAATATACACTCTAGCTGGCTTCTAGAGAGAACAAGAGCCCTGCAAGTTATAATTCCAGGCTCCGTCAACGGGTCGGCACTGTAGGATCCACAGGTAATCAAAAAGTTGCCCACGCCTTCAGAGATTCTTCGTGGATAATACATAGGAGGGTCCATGTTCTTCGCTTACACATGCGATATTTGACATGGTCCTCTTATTAGAGTCTCCAGGCATGACGCACACATCATTGTCATCAAAAGAGGCAATGTAACTGCGAGGATAGTATTAAGCAATCGCCTTACCAGCCATCGAGGACGCATCGCCTTCGCAGTGCATATGCAGCAACTACCGGTTTGCGAGGGGCAAATGCAGAATACTCGCGCTGTAGCTGGATGGGTATACATTACAGAGTTAGAAACTTGATAAGGGAATACCAAAGGACTTCCTTGTGAAAGATGGACGTCAGCTTTATAAGGCTGAAGGATCGTAGGATCATTCGACGACCAAGAAACCTACCGTATAAGACAGGAGCAGGCGACTTTAGGCTACCTGCATACAGACCCTCGGTCCAATCGCATATGTTGCATCACCCCGGTGGTTCGTGCATAGCCATCGCTATCCCGTCACACCCGTGGATCAGACGAATGGCCATGGATATAGGTATGTCCAGATGGTCGTGTCACGCCCGTCTCATGGGCATTTTAAATATTCCTTGTTTTTAATTCCACTAATTAATAAATATATATATTAAAAATTCAATCAAACATTATTATTCTTTATTCTTTATTATATATATATAACTTAAAGGTTTTTAAATTTATTAAGAAATAAAAAAGTTTTTCTTTCTTATAGGGATCATAAGTTTCGGGGGTGATAGTCTCTACGACCCCTATAACAAATTAGCGTTAAAAACTTCAAATTTTTTTATAGGGCTTCCGGGGGGCTACTACCCCTAGATCTCAACCCTATAGAAAAAAATCTTTTTTTAATAATAACTTTTTTATATCTTAATAAACTTCAAGTATTTAAAATTATATAAATAAAATAAATAATTAATAATAAATTTTTTTTTTTTTTGATTTTTAATATCTATATTAATTATTTAGTGGAATAAAAAATAAGGAATTTTTAAAATGCCCATGAGATGGGTATGACACGACCATCGGGACATACCTATTTCCATGGCCATCCGTCTGATCCATAGGCATGCACAATCCACGGGTGATGCAACACATATGATAGAACCGCTTACTAATCTACTGGCCGGATAAGCCATGCTACCCCTCCTAGCTGAGGCACGACGGAGTTCTACACCCACCATATCCGTCAAGCCCAGAGGTCCCCGGACAAAATAACCATTTTATGGTAGTCAATGCTGGGTGCTCAGGCAGCGGAAAAGCATCTCTCCGGTATCTCTTAAGGTAGTCTCCACCTTCAAAGGTGTACCCGCTTGTCTAGAGGAGTGACACCATCGCTGCTCTCGAAATAATGGATGAAGTACCAAATGATGTAAGAGGAATTCTCGAGTTCGAAAGATTAAATTGGGCGCAGGGTTCAGTTGTCAATGATCCCTTTTACGATGCCCCTCAGGAAGCTTTGGACGCTCCAGCAGGAACGCTGTTGAAGATAGATAAGAATTTGGACACGACCAAATACTTGTTACCTCCAAGCTGTGCCTTGTCCCGCTTCGTATATCAATCGGAGACCCTTAGAGGTACAAAAGTGCCTGTGTCAGCATTCGTGCTTTGGCCTTATTCACCCCGATCCCAACCAGACGGCGGCTATCCGGTTGTCGCATGGGCTCACGGCACCAGCGGACTCGATGCCAACGCCGCTCCTTCTCACCACAAGAATCTCTGGCAACACTTCTTAGCCCCCTATCAGATCGCACTGCAAGGTTACGTCGTTGTTGCTACCGATTACGCCGGGCTCGGTGTCAAGAAACACCCCTCCGGCCAACCCATTGTTCACGAGTATCATGCTTCTCCCAGCCAAGCCAACGATGTTGTGCATTCAGTCACAGCAGCCCGGGAAGCGTTCCCGGAATTGTCAATGAACTTCGTTGTCATTGGCCACTCTCAGGGAGGGGGTGCGGCGTGGTCAGTCGCGCAAAGAGCAGCTACGACATTGATCCCAGGCTATCTGGGACCCGTCGCAGTCTCACCCTACACGAACGCACTCGAAGAAGACAAGGAGATTCCCCAACTCCTTATAACGGCCATGTGTCCCGGGATCGCTTCCGCGTTCCCCGACTTCAGCCCTGCAGACTTGCTTACCCCCGAAGGCGAAAAGCGACTCGAGATGGTGCATCGCGTGAGCGCTGCGATGGACAGTGCAATTGCGCTTCTATCATCATCTGGAGTCCCCCTTCTTAAACCAGATTGGAAACAGAATACACATCTTCAGCAATACCTAGCCCTCACCTCAAACGGAGGTAAAGCGATTAAAGGTCCCCTGCTTATCACCCACGGCCAATCGGATCAAATACTGAACGTCGCAGTCCTCGAAAATGCGATCAAGAGGACCGCGGAGCTGCCCCTGTCCTCATCGCAGATCGAATACGCTTTATTGCCTAACATCTGTCATCACGCACGTGCCTGCTCTGCCGGCTTCGCAGCGATTGTGGATGGATTGGATTGGAGATAGGTTTGCGGGGTGGGCGATGGAAGCTAAGTATCGGTCTTATGAGCTAAATTGTGCCAGGCCGGAGGCTCCGCGGCAGGGTGATGCGAATTGGTATCTTGGGTCTGTGACTCAGCCATCTCATGTGCCGGGTAAGTGAATCGGGAAGGTGTCGTCGTTGGGACAGGGCGTGGTAGGAGCGATGCTGTGGATAGCGATAGTCTAGTCTCAATAATCTGAATGGCGGCTGGTGAGCCTCCTTTTATGCCAAATTGTTGTGACCAGGCAAAGATTGCCACTGCAGCGTTATCCAAGGAACTACTTAGGGCACCTTGGATGAAGAAGCTCACTGCCGCATTTCGCCATAGGAAATCCATTCCCTAACAGATACGTGATGGTATTAAGGAAGTATTAAGAGGAGGTACAAGCTAGCTTGATTATTTGTCCCAAGAATGGCAGAATAGAGCAATTGCTAAAGCGAGTGCCATAAATCAGTGAACATGACCCTTGGATGAAAATAGTGGTGCCAAACGAGATTCCACCATATACAAAATTTGCTTGTGCAGCCCTGAACAAAGGATTCCATAACCACATCCAACCCTTCAAATACTGCACTCGCCTCGATCTTCAACCCCACAACCCCAAAAAGCCCAAAATACATGATTAGATTCCCATACAACATCCAAACCATCGACCCTTCGGGGTCATAGAATCCAAGATAGACACTCAAATACATACTGACTTGCTTTGGGATAGCCCATTTTTCTCAGCAACAGTATGAGTAGACATGAGTATTTGCGAAAACGATTGTTGGGCGCTGGAATGGAGCACCTCGGGACATGATATTCAGACGGAGGACTCGGCTAGTTGCGCGGTAAGGAGGGAGGTAGTACAAGGAGAGTAGCCCTTTGTAAACTGTCCTAGGCGAGATTTGCGTTTGCGATATCGACCAAATCGAGCGAGTGTTTATTTTGCGCTCACTACGTGCGCAGCGATGGGTAGCACATGACCAAAAGTAGCGTACTTTCATTCAAAGTAGGTCCCAAATAGAAAGAGATGTTATCCAATTACTGGCGCGCTTCGTTAGTATGGTTCTGAACCTCTGGAATGTTACACTGACGCGTTGCCCTTCCCGCTGTGTGCGCTTCCGAGATGACCCAACAATTATGAGTGGATGAGGAACGGTGAGTACTCGTTCTCTGACGAGTCCTCATCGGTGCTAGCATCTTGCAAAACGAATTTCCGAACACGCGACGTTTGGCGTGTGCCAGTTGCCTCGTAGTGGAGCCAGCACTTTATACATACCAGTTCGTGCATGTCATACATGCAGTCCGATCGTAACGACGCCGTCGTACGTTGTTTGCTGCCATCTTCTTCCGATTCGGATACCTCTTCGAGATTGACAAGGGGCACGTTCCAAGTAATGTCCGGCTCATAAGTCGGATCGCTCGAGTTACTACTGACAGTTTCCCCAGCATTGCCGCGGTCTGCGTCTTCCTCTTCAGCGACCTCCGGACCCGGCGGGGCTGGATCCTCATGGTATCTCCTTTCTTTAAGTTTATCGAGTAAATGTCGCCAATAAGGTTATACTGTGACACTGAAATCATATAAACTCCCGGGGCAATCGCTGCAAGCCTGGATGTACTCAACATGAAGATCAGGTCGATCACCGTGTGCAAATAAAGCACGCAGAGTCTCCTTTTCCCAGCCAGGGTGCACCTCGAGATTCTGCTCTAGCTCTTGATCTATGAAGCTCTCAAGGTCCACATCAACGCTGGCTAATGCATTTAGCCAATATGTAAACGTTCGTGAAGAGTACATTGCTAGAGATGTTGGTGACTCTTTGTACGGTGTGTAACAGGTGTCGATGCCTAGTCGATGGAGATCTGGGCCTCTTGCAACTAATATGCTCAGCTCATGCATACACCCGTAGACTAGTCGTTCGTGAAGTATAGTATATCCATCTTTATCATGAGGTGCATCAATAACACCAACGCCACCCAGACTTAGAAGCAAGTCAGATGCTTTACCTAGCATAGGTCCTAGCATCAGAGTCCAGTATAACAGGTCAGCGTATCTTTCTTCAATGATATTGGTTTTCAGTTCAAAGCTCGACTGATGTAGCGTCCAAAGCAAGAGATCGCTAGAGAGATCGCATATGGCACTCCTAGATACCCGCGTGGAAAAACAAAGATCTCCGAGAACACTCCAGCCGTCGCCGTTTTCCTCCGAGAAGTCCATCGAATCGATCAAAAGGCGGAATGTGTCAAAGGCTTCGGATCGCACGGCTGGGGTTATGGATACTGCTCTATCTGATGCGAGCATTATTGGAGTCCTGACTGTCAGGTTAGTATATCACGTTCATTGCAGCGTTAATTACAGGACAAAGGCTCGTTTACCGTGCATTGTCTGTGCATGCGGTCATGTCTGCTCCAGCACTCATAAGGATTGCGCAAAGCTCTGAATGATGGTTCTTTGCAGCGAACTTGGGCAAGAGTTAGGCGCTTTCCCAAACCAAAATGCTTAGGGAACAACGTAGGGTCGGTCTCACTTGTAGACTCACATGCAGAGGTGTATGTCCCTGAGAGTTGGTGTCTCTGACAGAAGCATGGCCTCCTGATAACAAACTCCTCACGGCAGGTACGTTCCCTTGTCTACAGAACTCGAAAATTAGAGCATCGTCAGGTACCGGGCAGAAGGTCTTTAGTGTATTCTTCCATCCTTGAGTAGAAGAGGAGAGAAACCCGAGACGGAGGCCATATCGTATACCTAGACGGATCATCCATGGAGCTGGGTAGATGGTAAAGGATGTCTTATGCTCGTATTGGTCTTGTTCGGGGTAAGGTGTGAGGTCACCCGGTCGCCTTAGTGTCCGTAGAGTTGTAGTTGATGTTGCGCGGATAGTGCCTACAAACGTCTCTAGGACAGATCCTGTTTCTTCCAGAGTGCGTCTGAGGGTTGCCTGTTTTCGTGTGGTCGCTTTGGGCAAGACACGCATTCCCAGCACAAAGGTCAGTAGCATCTCGTTCCTCTGCACGAAAAGAATCTAAGGTTATGGTTGGAATTCTACCAGCTATCTCTAAATGCTGCTGCACACTAAAGCTGGAAATGTTATGAGAAATAGTGGCCAGACTCCGTTCTAGTGAGTTTTGCCGATTTCGACTCAACCGACTGATACATATTTTTAGCATTAGCGTAGATTCAACATGTAGTGCAAAAAGAGATGGAGGAGGAAAGAGATGGAGGAGGGAGGAGAAGAGACTCTAATTGATGTCCAATGCTAATATGCAATCTTGACGTAGAGATAATAGGGAGGTTTAGCAACCGTTTTCATACCATTTTTCATAACCCAATTAGGAAATAACTTAGCCTTCTAACCGCATAGAGTAGTATCTAGTCTCGCCCATAGTTCATCTTATAAAAACGGTTTTCATATTATGAAAATCGTCTTTATAAGCTCAGTTACTTCTTTGAGCCTTAGCGTAGCTACTTAATTCAACGTCCTTCTAGATAGAAAATCGGCATATAATTAATATATTTATATACGAGTCGGAAAGGTGTGGTATATTTGATGGTATGGGACCAGTTTTTCGAATACCATACCGAAAGGTATAGGATATCCCATACTCCCATTGGGTTTTTAATAAATATATTACGTAATATTTTTTTATATTCTAAAAATACGTAAAAGATTTAAGCGAACGCTTATATAACTATAAAATTCTATAAATAGATTAAAAAGATATAATTTTTTAAAAAAAGTTAAAAAAAGTTGAAAACGACTATGTTCAACAGATACCACACCTTTCCGACCCGTATATTTATATATTCGTTTATCTCCTCCTTAATATTTACCTTGTATTTCTTATTCTTATATCGATCATAGACCAGTAATAAAATACTACTCTAGGTATTACTATATTAAATATAAGGCCTATAAAGTAGCTTCGAGAGAACAATTAGCTATTGTCTGAAGTCGCTCTCTTATTAGCAAGTTAGATATTCTTTATAAAGTATATATCTATTAAGACTATATTAGAGAAGAATATACGTACTCTTAATATCTATTTAATAAAGTTATAATTAAATATACTTTTAATTAACTCTCGAATAACGCTAAAATTCTATTAATCGTAAAACGATAAAGATCTAACGATCTCGTATCTCTTAAGAACCTCTTTTCGCGAGCGAAAGAAGACGAAGTAGATATACGATTTAGAGTTTTTTTAAAGAACTTCTAAACTTAATAGCAAGAAGAGTAAAAAGAGAAAATATATATCGTTAGAGAATAAGAATTTATCGCTATTAAATAATTCTATTATTATAAAACGATTTATAATTAAATAATAGCGAATAATAAAGACTATACGTACTCGACTAGATAATAGTTAATTAATAAAGAACTCTTAAATTACAATCTTATTATATATATTAAAAAAACGTCGTTTAGAAAGATAAGATCTCGCTATATTAATTATAAGAGAAACACGTTTAAGGAAGAAATAAAATATTAATATAGATATAAAGCGAAAGCGATAAATCGATATTGATCTAAAGTACGCGTATAATTCGAAAAGATTATTAAACGTTAATACGCTAGCTATAAACGTCGTATAAGAGATCTTTTTAAGACTAAACGCAGTTAACTTAAAAGATAGAATAATATAAGTCACGATTATAAGACTAGATTCGATATATAAGCTAAGATAATAAACGCTTAAGATCTAGTAATCTAGGTCTACGAGACGAAGAAGAGTAGTAGTAAGAAGATTAAAGAATAGAAGCTAAAAGATTTAAAGCGTTATAATTAAGTACGTGAGAGTCTTAATAAGAGACTAAATAATAAGAATCGAAAGAAGAAGATTATTATTTATATATCGAGCGACGATAGCGATTAGAATAATAGCTTTATATTAAACGATATCGGCGAGAGTATTACTAATAACGATAGTAGTATTAATAATATTTCTAATAATCTTATTATTATGCAATTAGTGAAATTAGATTAATCTATTTCTATTAGTTTATTAGTAGAATTCACTTAAGATATTTCTATATTAAATTTTTTAAATCAAAATTCATTAGACTCTTATTTAGAGTCTTTATTAGCTATTATTAATAGTAATAACGAGTCTTTTATATTATCTCTTTAGTTAAAAAAGAAGAAGAAGTAAATACTTAATAAGATATTTAAAAAATAACGTAGAGTAAAAAGAATTAGAGTAATTATAGCTATCGAGAAAATAGGCGAAGTAATAGTAGTCTTGATTAATTATCTTAATTATTTAATTAATCAATCTTCTATATTAACGCTATTAAATATAAATAAAATATAACTTATTTTAAAAGAAAATATCGATATTAAGAAACGTTTAATTAAAGTAATAATTAATTAAGAAATAGAAATTAAGCAAGTAAAGTAATTAAAGAATTAATAAGTTAAAATTATAAAGAATTAACAGTTGCTATTAGATTACGTAATGCGTCTTTCGAACGCGATAAAAGTATCTATAAAATATAGCGATAAATTACAAGAAAATTAGCTTATACTTATTAATAATATAAAGGTTTATAATAAAAGAATTATAAATGTACTAAACGAAGTAGTGAAGAAAATGTGAAATGTGTTAAATAAGTTTATGTTTATTAAATATCGAGAGATATTAAGATAAAATAAGAAGATTAATATTCTTAAGATTTAGAGAGACGATAAAGAGATATATAATATCTTCGAAAGACTAAGGTTTATATATATAAATAATATATAGACTATATAAGAAGATTTATCGAAAGCGTATATAGCGAAAAAATCGAAATTATAGTTAAAAAGTCCCCCCTAGAAAAAACGTAAAACTCGCTCTTAAATAGTATAATAGTACTATCGAATATAGATATCTTAGTATCTAAGGCGGCGTAAAAAGATATATATATTTAATATTATAACGATATTATAATTAATAAATATTGATATTCTTCGATCGCTATTAGAAATACGCCTGCGGAATTAAATCTTCACGCTAAATTCACTCGTAAAAAGTATTATTATATAAATCTCATAACGAAGCAAGTGCGCTTAAAAGAATATGATTTAATATAGAGATACTTCTCACGATATCTTAAACGATTAAAAGCAAAAAAATTTACACTCTATAAAGGAATTATAGATTAAATATTAAAAAGTAGATATATTAAAAAGTAGAAAACGAAAAGCACTTAGTCTTATCTAAATTCTTTTTAATATTTAGCTAAAATACGATTAAAAATTAAAACGAGTTTAACTACTTATAAGTTTAAGAGAAGAAAATTTATATCTCTTAATATTATTATTTCTTTATTTTAATTAAATGCTTTATAGCGATAATAAAGTGTATTAAAAGATCTAGCACTGAATTAAAGGGTTTATATATATAATTAAATAAAGACGAGAACAATATAGAGTCGCTAGGTGATTATAAACTTAGACTATAATATTTAGATATTAATATATATTAAGGAGCATATTTAAAATCGAGTTAGGTCTTCGTTTTCTCGTAAGTAAGTATAACAATTAATAAATAGAATAGTTACTCGATAGAGATTTCTTATAGATTAAAGACCTATTTTTAATTACTATTTAAAAGCGTTAAATATTTAGAGATTCTATATTCGTTTAAAGTTATATTTAATCGTAACTTTAGTATTAAATATTTTATTATTAAACTTACGTTTTCTCTTAAAGATCTAGTTCACGTAAAAAGATATTATATAACGTTAATAAATATAGACTTTATTCTTAAAGAGATAATATCGCCTAGACTTTTTTCTAAAGATTTAATTAAGTTTATCGATTATTTTAGACTTCTTAAGTATTGTTATATCTACTATCTTTTCTTTATAAGAGTCAAAGATAGCGTTAATTAGATCGTCTATATAAATTATCGTTATTTAAGTTATATCGTGAGATTTCTTATAGATAGAGTATTAAAATTCTTACGTTTTCTTTAGTCGTGTAGTTCTTCGAAACGTTTTATCAATAAAAACTTAAATAATAATTCGTTTATTATAATAATTTAATCGTTTAATAATATAAGCGTATAATCGAATTCGATTATAAATTAATATTAAGTATCAACGAAGTATAGCGCCTTCGTAGATATTTAAATATATTGTTTATTACGATAAATAAGTACGTTTTTAATTATCTAAAGATCTTTATAAGCTTGAAGAATAATCGTAATTACAATAATTTATATAGTAATAGATATATAATAAACTTCGAATTAAGTCGTATTTTCTTTCGATATTTAATACTTTTTAGATTAAATTAATAAATTAGAAGACGTATTTCGTTCTTTATAAATCGTATAATTCTTTTTAAATATTTTAAAGATTATTTATTAAAATTAAATTTAATTTAATTATACTTTATAAAAGAAACGTATTTATAACGCGACGTAGTTACGATTACGACTTAAGAACTTATTAATATTATTATAAAAATTATAATAATAATATTTTCTTTATTTATAAAGTTTATAACGTATATATATAATAAAATAAAAAGAATAAATAATATTAAAAGACGATAGTAAGTGTTTTTATATATGGTTAATAAATTCGATATATTATTTAATAGGGCTAGCGGCCGAAAAATAAGACTAATCTATATTATAAAAAATAATATAAAAACGATTACTAAATCTCTCTAATAAGCTTATTTAAATTAATTTTATTATATTAGCGATAATATAATTTTCTATCTTTTTAAAGCTTTTAGATATTTTATTATTTTTTTATAATTTAAGATAGCTTTAAAAATAATTTATTTACGAATACGCGAGCTCGTTAAAGTAAATTTAGATTTTATTTTATTAAGAAGTATAGAGAGTATTTTAATGGTAATATAGTAATTATTTAAGACGAATATAAGCGTCGTATCGAATTTAATATATTATGTATCGAAAGCTATTTAAATAAGAATACTCGATAGAATTTTTAACTTTATAAAGATTTCTCGAATATTATCTAATATCTCTTTAATAAACTTTTAAAAGTTAAAGAGCTTTTTAAAGCTTTTAATTAGCTATATAATAACGAAGATTATAATTATATCGCTCGTCGCGATTAAGAGATTTTTTATAATTAATAAATTTAAAATATAATTATAATTAAGATTTTAATAGAACAAGATAATCTTTATAAGCTTAAATTATAAAGTTATTTATTTATAAGAGAGAGAAAATCTAAGTTAGATAATAAAGATATATTTATTTAATTTAATCTTAAAGAGATAAAGCGTGAGATAAAAATTATAAGCTTTTCTTAATCGAGTTAAGTTTTTAATAGTCTTATTAAAATTAAATCGATAGATTTATATCTAATTTATCTTTTAGCTAAACTCGATTATTTTATATTTATTATTCTCTAAAAATCTTCTTAAGAATTTATTTATTATAAATATTATCGCTTCTTTATACTAGATTCTTAATTTAAATTTAAAAATTAAATTTAATTAATATTAAAATATCTTTATAAGTAGAATTTTAACTTTATAAAGTTTATAAAATATATTTTATCGAATCTTTTTAAAAGCGTAAATATTAAGAATACTATTCGTTTAACTGTGAAGATCAAATAATAAGACTATAGATTAGTATATTTTATAATCTAATCGCTATTTTAGATATATACGTATATATAAATATTATTTTATAATCTTTATTTAATTAATTTAATTATTTATATATATATTTACTTAAGCTAAAAAGAGTAATTACGAGCTATATCTCAATAATTATAATAAGAGAAATCTTTAATAATATTATCGCTATAAAGTAAAAACTCTTATTATTCTTCGCGATAAAAATATTAGATATATATACTTATCTGCAAATCTAAAAAGTTCCTACTAGATTTAAAATTACTAATCGCGCGACTAGGGCTAAGATCAAGAATTCCGCTAGATCAGCAACTCCATTAAATATTCGCCCGAATTCCGCTTAGTCAGCAACTTTTATTTACTACTTACGCGATATTCGCCGATTTAATAATTACTATATACTATTAGTATAATTTTCGTTAAAATAGCAACTACTTTATACTATTAGTATAATATTCTTATAATTCGCAATATCGTCTTATTATATAAGATTAGAAATTAAAATCTTATAATAAAACTAAGTAAGAAGAACAATATTTAAGATAAAGAGAGCGAAGTCTTAAATATTACTTATTACTATTTCGTGTAGAGGCGTAAATAACTAAATATCGAAGAAGATACTATCGAGATGAATTTGAGACCTTATCACACTATAAATAAAGCTAACGCGATTACTATAACGAAGATATAATATTCTTAAATTAATAAATTAAAAAGTATTTAGTTTAAGAATTAATTATATTATTTTAAATAGAATAAGTATAATATATAAACGTATAGAGCTATAATTCTTGAGATTTATATTAAGACGATTATATATCGCGATAAATAGTACTTTCTTAGGCTTATTTTCCGGCGAAGATAACTAATATAGAGAGTTTATAGAGCTTACGCCGCCTAGTAAACGAGTGTTAAACCTTATATTCGCCTTTATTATAGCTTAGCGCGTCTATATTATTTAGAAGTTATAATAATTATCTACTTCTAATATATAGACGAGTATAGATTTAAGCCCTTATTAATTACTTAAGTATAAAGTATATATTCTTTTAAAATTAACGAATAAACGAGTTATAATAGAATATTTAAAAAGCTTAACGAGAAACTTAAGAAATAGTAAATACGATATATAGAAAAAGACGAACGTAAAGAGCGATCTAAACGAGAAAGTCTAAGTTTTATATTAAAACGCTAAGTATTTTTAGGAGAAGATTAAGTTTAAAGATAACGAATTTATAAAGATATAAATAAAGAAGGTGATAATAAAGAGGTCACGCAATTAATTAGTATATATATTACTTTAATTAAATTATAAATAACGTATTATTATATAATCTATAAGATCTTAATCGTATTAGCCAGTTCTATAATTTATATTTATATATATAAGTTTATATTTATATACGCTACTTTACGATTAACGCTTTATTATACATTATATATTAGTAATAG
This sequence comes from Xanthoparmelia taractica, assembly GCA_033085395.1. Classification (NCBI taxonomy): domain Eukaryota; kingdom Fungi; phylum Ascomycota; class Lecanoromycetes; order Lecanorales; family Parmeliaceae; genus Xanthoparmelia; species Xanthoparmelia taractica. The sequence goes on along the minus strand of JANQBS010000327.1, from coordinate 20,341 downwards.
AAAGCTTATTAATTATTCTAATACCTCGTCGATAATTAAGATATAGACTTAATTATATCCTCGCCGATTTGAATCTCCGATCTAAACGTCTATTCGAAAGCTATTTAAATTAAGAAGAATATTCGAGTCGAGAAGAATATCGAAGTTAAGAAAAATAACGAAATCGAGAAGAGTAACGAAGTTAAGAAGAGTAACGAAATCGAGAAGAGTGACTCGAACAAATTTTAATCGTTATTAATTTAGTCTTATTTCTAACACACTAAGATTAAGCTTCTCAGCCCATCTATTATTCTACGATATAACGTATATTAATCTTTTTTACTATTCTATAATTCTTATTTATAAAGTTTAAATCGTAGATACTATTATATTAATTAAAATCGATAAAGCTATTAATATAAAAAAAAATCTTATCTTTCATTCACGTCGATATAATATATATACTTCTCTCGATACTTACGAGATTATAGAATCATCGTTTTTCGTGAATTCTTAAATTCCGCGCTATTAACGATCGAGCTCTTTCTACTTCTATTATATTATAATATTCTTAAATCTATTTATTATATCGATAATTAAATATCTTTATAAAAAAATACTCTATAAACGAGTCGATTTTTATTTAAAATCTCTAAGATTAAGATTTATTATCTTTATTACGATTAATACTTTCTCAATTAGCTTTCTCGAATAAACCCCGTTAATATCGAAGGTCTATTAATCGTATTCGTAGACCTAGGCGTAGTCTCTACGCTACGTGTTTTGAAATAATTAATCGATAAGTTTATAGACTACGATATCTTTGAATAGGCGAGCTATATTTAGAGAGTTTTTTTTAAGAGTCTTTTAATATCTAATATTAAAATAAATACGAATCAAATATCGCTATACCCATCTATAGTTTCTCTTACGCATATCGATATTATCGTTTCCCTTAAATAGATAATATTTTCTCGATTTTATTCGATCTATTCGAATAAAGACGACCAAAGCTTTTAAAAAAGTATTTAACTTTAGTTATTCGACTATAGTTTCTACTATTCATTAATAGCGACTATTATAATAATAAATCTACTTTATAATATTACGCTTCTTATCGTTCGTCTATTTTTCTAAGATAAGAAGATTTAAAGAAGTTACTATCTTAGTCTTCTTCTCTTTCTTCTATACTCTCTAAATCGTAGATAATAAGACTTTTATATCTTAATATCTAACGAGATTACGTATCGTAATTATCTTCACGTAAGCGATATCGTAACGTATAATCTATTTAATGTAATTATTATACTTATTCGTTCGAGCGTAATAATTTTTAAAGAACTTAATATACGTCTTTTTTCTCGCTTAAGTAATTAATTTATTAAGTAAATCAAATAATTATATTATTTCGAATAAGTAATTAATGCTATAAAACTTTGGGTAATTAAAGTAATCTTTACTAGTTATTTTATTTAGAGATTTATATACTTAAAAAACTTCTTTTAACTACGAGTCGGAAAGATATGATATATTTAATGGTATGGGACTAGTTTTTCGAATATCATATCGAAAGGTATAAGATATTCCATACTCCCATTGGGTTTTTAATAAATATATTACGTAATATTTTTTAAATATTCTAAAAATACGTAAAAAGCTTAAGCGAACGCTTATATAATTATAAAATTCTATAAATAGATTAAAAAGATATAATTTTTTAAAAAAAGTTAAAAAAAAGTTAAAAACGACTATGTTTAACAGATATCACACCTTTCCGACCCGTACTTTTAATAGATTAATTCGAGCTAGAATCGCGAGTAGATATTAAATAATATTATTATTATAAGAACGATATCTCGTTAATATAATAAGATCAAGAATAACTTAATCTATATATAGCGTATTCGAATTTAACTTAATTAGTATCGATATAAAGATTATTATTATTATTCTCTATAGAGTTCGATTGTTCTCTTCTATTCACTAAGTCTTTTTACTTAAAGACGTAATACGTCTAAGATTAATTTATTTAAAGATCGCTTAAAAGCGAGTATTAAGAAGCTTATACGTCTTATTCTTTATCTTTATCGATTTAATATATTCAATTTATTATTTTAATAAATAGTCTATAAGTTTCTTAATTATTAAGAAGTAAAGTATATTAAAGTACTATAGTCGATAGATATCGATAGCGAAGTAATCGTTAATAAAAGAACGACGATCGTGAACTATTATATCTCGTAAGTGCTTCGATATCGTTGTGATATATCTCTTTTATAGTCTTAGCTACTTAGTTATACGCTCGAGTATTCGCTTAGAATATAAAATTAAGAGATATAATCGCTTTCTTTCTACGAATAAGATCGTGTATATAAAATAATATCTATTGCTTATAATTAAAGTAATTATCGTCTATTTCTCGTAGTTAAGAATTATAGCAATTAATATAAGATAACATCTTCGAGTTAGATCGTTCGCGTATTATATATTAATATTATATTTAAAGTATTCTTTAATTACTATATATTCTTGATTAATAAATAGAATATCTTAAGTATATAAAGATTTATCTTCGATTATAAAACCTAAGGCGTAGTAATAAATCTAGACCTTAACTTCTTTTTTCGTAACAATTAATATTATTCTTAGAATCGTTATATTCGATCTACTATACGCGCGTTATACGTCTTATTAAAGATTTCTAATTATAATATAAACCGATCAAGTATATTAATTCCCGTGTATTCGTGAAAGATAGGTTTTATCTAATACTAATATAATAAGAATAATAATAGATTTATTAAAAAGCTTATTCTACGTTTTCTATTATTAATTCGCGATATATATCTTACTATAGACTCTAGCTTTATTAGAGTTTCTTTAACGTATAAATCGATAATATAAGCTTATATTAAAAGATTCGTATGCTAGAAAAGCTTTAATAATACTTATAATATCGAAGTAAATAACGTAATATATCTTCGATCTAGATTTGAATTTAAAGTTATAAATTTAAAAGAACTAACGAATTCAGCCGCCGTTAATACCATCGTCACGCATATTCTATATTTTACACCTCAATAATTTCACGCTATTAAAGTTATAGTTATCTCAAAATCGCTATAAATAAATATCGCGAAAGAATTTATTAATATTATCGTCGAATAGTCTCGACTTAAAAAATCATAGCGCTAGCGTATAATCTTCGCGAGATTTAAATAAATTTCAAAAAATTATTTATATCGAATATTAACTCAACGTTCGATTCGATTCGATAATCGAATATCGATTTAATTAAAGAGTAAGATATTAATACGAATTGTAAATTTATCGACATATTAGCGCCCCGCTCTTTTAAATATACTTCTATAAAGTTAACTATTAAAGACGTAATTATAATACTATAACTTAAGTCTATTGCAGAGGTGAGAGATACTATTATTTTATTATTTAAGTTCATTATTTATATCGCGTTTATCTTATCTTTCCCTATCTTTTCTTCGTTTAATCGCTCTTATAATATTAAATTAACAATTATATTATCTTCGAGTAAATATATATTTTCTTTTCTTTTCGTGATTCGAGCTATTAAATTATTAATGTTACTATTTATATCGCTACTCGTAATATCGAAAGATACGTGTAATAAGATCGATCTTCGCTTTCTATATCCCCGTAGATATTTAATAAATTTACTATTATTTTTACATTATTTTTTATAGAAGCGATATACTTAATTTATATTCTATCGTTTATTATTAATTAATAATAAGATACGCGTTTTCCTACGATTAATAACGTATTAATAACTTAGCGAACGCACGTATTACTTCTAATACTTATCGCTAAGTCTAATTTTAACTTTATTCTCTTAATATTTATACGAAAGATATTAATAAATTCTTATTAGTCTTATATCGAAGATTATCTATTAAGAAGAAATAATCTATAACGAACGATTCTAAAGAGAAAATACTTTCGTTATTATTAAACGTCTCTACTAAATACGTATATAGTAAAAGCGCTCTTATATGTTTAAGCTTACGTTTATATATCTACTTTAATATAGTAAACTTAATTATAGAGCATATAATTTACGAGTAGATATTTTATAGAAAAGAAATTCTTATTACTTTATTTATATATATATCTTCTATATTAATAGCAATGTATATAAAAATATTCTTAAATATCGTAAAAGAAAATACATTAACTCACTTATTACTATCGTCGGCTTCTATAAGTATCTAATAATAACTTATAATTATTAATATCTTCGTGTCTTAATTAAGCTATATTTTTAATCTATAATAAGATAGAATCTATGTTTATATATACTATAATATAACGATCGTTAAAGTAATATTACGTTGCTAATAAATAGAACTAATAATAACTTAATCGCTAAATATTATATAAATATTATAACTAATAATTATATTACTTAAGTCGCGATTCGCTAACGTCGAATATTCGAGTCGAACTTCGTGACCTCTTTTAACTTCCTTTTATATCTTATCTTATTTACTTTATCACGCGTTTACTTATATTTTCTTCTCTATTCTTTATTATATTATATTATATATTATTATATCGTTAATTACGCTTACTATTAATAATATATAGATAGAATTATTACTTAAAGAAATTAATTTTTATACGAGATTTAATATCGCGAAGTTAAGTATCTTAATTAATCGTGAGAATATACGAAAGAGTCTTCTTTTTTCATCGCGTATATTTAAAGCTATTAAAGACGAGTTTACGCGTCGATTATATTAAGATAATCTTTAAAAAAAGAGTGTGAAAGATAATCGCGAATAAATGAAATTAATCGTTATCGAGATTATTTAGTTATTATTTATTTCTAATTATATATTAGTCTATAATTAATCTTTCTTTATGAGAGTCTTATAAAAGCTACTCTTTCTTATTAACGAGATATCTATTAAATAAGTATATCGAGACGCGATTAAGAGAGAGTTTATCGAATCTCTTAAAGTAGAACTCGCGAAAGCTTAAAAACTCTCCAGAACTAAGAAGATAAATTCTTTTAATCTTATTATATTATTTATCTAAGATCTTCTTAATATTAAGTCTCTATAATTTATTATTACTAATAATATAGATAACTATATTCTTATCTCTATATAGAAGTTAATATTAAATTTAACTATAATCTCCGATCTTTAAAAATAAATTAATTACGAAGCTCTTTTAATTTATCTTCGTATTAAGCGTTTCTAGAATAATATAAATAAAAATTCTTATATATTATTTCACTTTAATTATTAAGTTAATAACGCGAGCGAGTATATAAAGAACACTAACGATCTATAAGAGACTTATAAGTATTAAGAGCGAGCACGTATATCTAAGTGACGAATATTCTTAAATCGCGCAATTACGAGTTTATTAATCTCGCTTTTCTACGCTAATAATAAGTATTAATATTAATTCTAATATTAATCGAAACGTTAAGAATTAAAGTTAATATATCTAAAACTACGCGAGAGTTATTAGTTCGCTTACGTTCTTTATCTTCTCGACTTAATAAGATATTTAAGCGTTTAATCTTTTCTATCTCTAAGTAGAAATAAGTCTCGAAGTTTATAATCTCTTATAATTCTCTTAATACTTCGCCTTCTCCTAATTCTATAAATACTTTATCTTCTCTTAATTCTATTATCGCTCGATCTTCTCTTAATTCTATTATCGCTTAATCTTCTCTTATCTTATTATTTAAATTATCTAAAATTCACGAAAAGAATTAGATAGATTCGTAAATTATTCGCCTAAGCTTCGATAAGAATAAATCTCGCGCGTAAGTTCTTCGTTGTCTCGTAGAAAAGAAGCGCGTTAAAGATTCAATAGCTAATATCGCTATCGAGATTAGCCTCGATCACGCTTATCGATTAATCGACTTCTATAATATCGATATAGGCGAGATTATAAGTTAGAGAAAAATATAGAAGAATATAGAGATAGATAAAGAAGACTTCGAATTAAAGTATATCTTTAAGTATTATTATGTTTTTTTTCTTTATATTAATTAATATTATAAAAAGATTAAGCTAAGAGAGAAGAAGAGATTCTAATAATCGAATAATACTTAAGAAGTAATAGAGTAAGTCTTATAGCTTCGTCGTAATAATAGAAATATTAATAATATTTAATTCTTTCGAGACTTACGATAGATCTTAAATCGAGATAGGAATTTAATCTTTATTCGTCTATATAGTTATTAACTATATAATCTAATATAGAGACGTCTTTAGATAAATCTATATGAAGAAATAATTAATGTAGATAACCTTGGCTTTGAAAAAGTAAATATACTTAGTTTCTTTATAGTGTTCGACTTAATTATTCGATTCGAATATTCAATTCGAACTCGCTAACGTAAATAATTTCTTAGATATTAATATTTCTTATAAATTAAATCTTCGAGAGATAACTCGTATTACGATAGGGCGCTCTTAAAGAATACTTCGATATTACTATTATCGAAGACTTTAATAACTCTCGCTTTTCTAATAAATATCTTCTATCGTGAAAACTTCGTGAAGATAAGAAAGCGATATATCTATCGGCGTATATGCTTGATATTATATATCTATATAAAGACGAAGCTAACTATATAGTTCGAATAATACTTAAGTTAAGATTCTATCTAATAATCGTTTCAATTAAAACGTTTATAAACTAGCTTATAAAGATAATTAAGCTTATAGATCTTAAAGATCGTAAGATTATATAACTTCGCGTCTTTTATATATATAACTCGATTAGATATTAAAATATTAACGCGAAGTCTTTAATCGCTATAAATATAAAATTATTTAAATACGTAGAGAGCGATAAAGCTTAAGTGAGATAAGAGAGATTCTTAATTTTAATAACGCGCGACTCGTATAAAGCTTATATGAAAGAGATAATTAAGGGAAATTACGAATATAATTTCACTCTCGACTAGATTCACGTCGACGAGTTTCATAATACAAAGTCGAATATCACGTTAATATTCACACTTATCTCCGACTATAAGAAAGAGTAATCTCGTATCGTTATTAATAACCTAAATAATATTAAAAAAAAGCACGAGTTTAATAGAAAATATCGTGAGAGAATAATAATTTAATATAAAGAGAATTTATTATACGTATATAACTATTCAATCACGCTATAAAATAAATCGTTTATTAATATAACGATAATAATTAAAATAATCGAGTAATCGTAATAGGCGAATAAGCGCGATATATTTAAGATAATAGAAAAAATATATCGTGCGATCGAAAGAAGAATAGAGAATATAAAAGCTCGCCTCTATAGCTTATCGAATAACAAGTTAAAGCAAAATATCGATAAGATATAGCTAGTTCTAAATAAGTTGATAATTAAATGAATAACTAAATCTAGAATTATCGATAGCGATAACGTGCTTATTAAACTTTTATTATATAAGATAAGAAAGATTATCTATTCGCTAAGCGAGAATTAGAAGAAAATATTTTAAAATATAAATTAAATTATTTAGAATTAGATTAAAGCGAAGTATCTTACGCGATGTGAAAAGATTAAGAATTAATGTTATAAGATTCTTAAAGCGATCTATAGCTTATACTTTAATAAGACGCATAAGCTTCGCGTAGCGACGATAATTCTTAATATTCTCGACTTTTTAAAGCGATATTATCTAAAGCTTATTAATAATAAAAGTCGTAATTATAGAGACTATTATAAATCGAGATAATAACGTTTAATATTTCTAAAGCTAGTTAATAAATAAGATAATTAATTATAGCATTTAGAAGATAATATATATAATACTTATTTGAACGAGCTTATATAAGATATCTCTAAGCTTATCGCTCTTAAGTATTTAATCGATTCTTTAAGTAAAGATATATATAAACGAGTTAAAAATTAATTATATTTATAAGTTCTTCTATTATTAGTCTTATTATTAGTCTAATATAATTTTCTTTTTTATTTTATTAATCTCTTATAATATTAATAGACTCGCAATAACTTAAGCGAGAATATTTAAATTATAAAACTCTTTAATGCTCTTTAATTATCTCGCTTAAAAATCGCGACGTCGCGATAATATAATCTTTTAAGAAAAATAATACGTCTCGCTTTCTTATCTTAACTAAGCGTCTTATAAGTATAAATATAATACTTATACGAGTCTTTCGATTTGTTAACCTCAATATCGATTAAAAAAAGTAATAAGATATTTAAGTAGATAAAAGAGTAATACGTCTATCGTAGAAAAATAAAAAGACGTATAATTATTATTTAATATTAAATAACTCGAAGAGTCTTAATAATAAGATTTTAAATAGAAAGATACGAAGAGAGATAATTTATTCTTAGGCTTATAATTTCACGAAGATTAAGAAGAACGATTCTAAAGAGAACGACAATAAGAAGAACAATACGATTATAAAGATAGCTTAGATATATAATAAATATATCGCTTCTTTGTTTATTACTAATTAAGTCTCACTTTTATTTTAAATAAATATACTATTTATCTTATAACGAAAGAGTTCTTAAATAGAGCGAGTAATTAATTAAATTATATATCTAGCTTAAATTCTATGAACGATTTTATTCTTTTTATTAATTTTATTACAATTTAAGTAAAATCTTTAGATATTAAGTTATAAAAATAATTTCGAAAATATCGAATACACGTAGACGAATCGAGATAAATAGAGCTCTACGACTCTACTCCCTAAATATATAGTAATTTAAGTATCGAATCGTGCTAGAAACATCTTCTAATATAACTTTAAAACCATCTCTTATTAGCTTATACTATTTGTAATAACTCTAAATAATATTAAATAAAAAGAGAGAGAAGACGAAAGAAGTCGATAACTAGCTTTAAGAATAATAAATTAAGAAGATAATCTAATAGAAGATAATTAGTTAAAATATACAAGACGAATAATAAAAAAAGAATAATTATATAGATCTTAATTAAGCTTCGAATTATCTTATATTCGAAAAATAGTCGAATCTTATATTAATTTTATAAATAATTCTATCTAACTATATATACTTCTTATATTCTATAAGCTTGCTTTAAGACTATATATACATTTCAATAAGTTCTAATAGTCTCTCCAGTATATAGTATTTAATATTCGAGTCGAATTATTTATATATTCGAGTCGATTAATAGCGACGATAGATTTAACTCGAATTAAATCTCGACTATTCGAATCGAATAATTAATTATCGCGCTAATTATTAGCGCGAAAAACATTATCTTCTATTATCTTCCCTTCGTAGCTTATTATTTAACCTTTATTTATTCGTAACGTTACTTATAGTAAGCTTTAATAGTAAACTCTAATAGTAAATATACGATAATTAATTAATATCGATTACGAAGTAATTACTTATTCGCTTTACGAGTGCTATTATTAAATTAAGTCGAAGTAATACTTATCGAGATTAACTTCTACACGAAATTAGTTATCTTAAGATTAAAAATTATATTCAAACGCGATATTATTTAACGCGATCTTCGTTTTTTAAATTCTATAATAAAAGCTATAAAGAATAAGTTTATACGCGAATTACGCTATAATATTCTTTAGAGAAAAAATATAAGATTCTATAGCGATTAATATATTATTTCATCTATAAGATAATTCAGCGATCGTTAATTCCCAGTTACTAATTAATCTTAGCCTTATCGTTCTTTATTAATATCTTATATAAGTTTCTTATTCTACTTAGCGAGATAATTATTAAATAATATTTACGATAACTCGAAATTAGAATTTATAGAGTCTTTTGATTTCCAATCTTTAAAAGCTCGAAGAATCTTTAAAATTAAACGTATTAATTCTCTCGTCTTTAGCGTATTCTTCGCTTAAATTCCTCTTAATATTAAGTTTTTATAATTTATTATCGTAAATAATATAAATATCTATATACTTATCTTCGTGTAGAAGATCACGAAAGATTTTATTATAATCTTCGATTTTAAGAGTAAATTAATTTTATTATCCTCTTTATTTATCTTTAAATAAAACGCTTCTAGAATAATTAAGATAAATATTTTATTATATTATCTCGTCTAATATATAAATTTAATATAATAAGCGAATATAATAATAATAGCGATAATCTTTAAGAGATCTATAAGTATTAAGAATAAGTATACTTATCTAAATAACGAATATCTATAACTCGCGCTTTTATAAATTTATTAATCTCTCTTCTCTACGTTAACGATAAGCACTAATATTAATTTTAGCTTCAATAGAAATATTAAGAATAATAGCTAACGTATTAAAAATAGTGTAGCGTCTAATACTTTACTCACGTTCTCTATCTTCTCGATCTAGGTCTTCTCGATCTAGGTTAATATTCGATTATCTAATATTTTCTTTTATAAGTAAAAGCAAGTCTCGGAGCTTATAATCTCTTTTAATTCTCTTAATACTTTATCTTCTCTTAATCTTACTAATACTTAACTTTCTTCTTATTTTATAAATATTCGACCTTTTCTTATCTTTTAATTTATATTTTATATAAAGAATTCGATAGAATCGAAATATATTTAACTTAGTTCTAACGTGAAGCTATCTCGCGAATAAGTTTCTCGCGATCTCGTCGAAAAGAAGAGCTTTAAATATTAAACGATTAACATCGTCGAAGAAATATAGCTTAAAATCTACGAGAGTATAGACGTCTTATTACAAAAGAGAAAAATATTATAATATATTTCTAGAGAAGTTATATTAGAAGAGCTCTCGATTAGTCTCGATTACGCTTATCGATTAGTTAACTCTTATAATATTAATATAATAGAATATAAAGTTAGATAAAGTGAACTTAGAATTCAAGTATATCTTCAAATATTATTATTTCTTCTTTCTTTATATTAATTAATATTATAGAAAGACTAAGCTAAGAGAGAAGAAGAGATCTTAATAATCGAATAACATTTAAGAAATAATAAAGTAAGTCTTATAGCTCTATCGTAATAATAGAAGTATTAATAATACTTAATTCTTTCGAGACTTACGATACGTCTTAAATTAGAATAAGAACTTAATTTATATTCGCTTATATATTTATTAATTATACGATCGAATATAGAAATATCTTTAAGTGAAGAATAATTAGTGTAAATAAATTTAATTTTAGAAAGATAAACTTACTTAAAACTTATTTAATTTCTTTAAAATATTCGACTTGATTATTCGATTCGAATATTCGATTTAGATTCGCTAACTTAAATAATTTCTTAGATCTTAATACTTCTTCTAAGCTAAATCTTTAATAATTCTAAGATTAACTATTAAAAGTAATATATATAATCTTCTCTCGTAATCTATAACTAATATAAATAGCATCTCGATCTATATCTTATCTTTCTTTTAAATCGTTTTATATAAGCTACTTACTTATTAATAAAGACTTTCATAACTCTCGCTTTTTTAATAAATATCTTTTATTATAAAAACTTCGTAAAGATAAAAAAATAATATACTCTTTAGCGTATATACTCGACGTTATATATCTATATAAAGACGAAGTTAACTATATAGCTCGAATAACACTTAAGTTGAGATTCTTTCTAATGATCGTTTTAGCTAAAATGTTTACGAATTAACTCGTGAAAATCTTTAAGCTCAAATCTTTAAGATTTTAAGATTATATAACTTCGCGTTCTTTATATATATAGCTCGATTAGATATTAAAATATCAACGCGAAGTCTTTAATTACTATTAACGCGAAATTATTTAAGTATATAAAAATTAATTAGACTCGAGCTAAATAAGAGAGATTTCTTATAATAATAACGCTCGATTTATATAAAGCTTATATAAGAGAGATAATTAAGAAAGTATAGAAAATTATTAATATAACTTTATTATAAGTTAGATTTATATAGATAAATTTTATAATACGAAGTCGAATATCGTCGTAATATTAATTATTATCTCTTAATATAGATAAGAGATATTAAGTATACTTATTAACGATTTATCTAATAAATAAAAGAAGAATAAGTCTAGAGAGAAGTATCGTGAGAGAATAATAACTTAGTATAAAGAGATTCTATTATACGTATATAGCTATTTAGTTACGCTATAGAGTAATTTATTTAAGAATATAGTAACGATAATTAAAGAACTCGCGTAGTCGTAATAAATAAATAAGCTCGAGATACTTAAAATAATAATTAAGATTTATCGTGATATTAAAAAGAAGATAAAGAATATAAAACCTCGCATTACTACTCTATCGAATATAGAGCGCAAGAAGAATATCAATAAGATATATCTAGTTCTAAATAAGTTAATAATTAAATAAACGATTAAATTTAGAATTATTAATAATAACGTGCTCGTTAAACTTTTATTATATAAGATAAAAAGAATTATTTATTTATTACGCGAGAATTAGAGAAAGATACTTTAATATACGAATTAAATCATTATAAATTAGACTAAAACGAAGTATCTCAAGCGATATAGTATTGTTTAGAGCAAAGGTTAATTAAACCCAAAGCGATCTACGAATTAAACTTTAGTACGGCGTATAAGGTTCGCGTTATAATTAATATTCTTAATATATTAGCCTTTATTATAAAGTATTATCTAAGGCTTATTAATATTAAAATATATAATAATAAAGGTTTTTAAAGAATTAAAAAGTATAACGTCTCGAGTATCTAGAATTAGCGCGTAAAGAAAATAATTAATCTAATAAGTTAGAAGATAGTCTCTATAATCTTTACTTAAACGAGCTTATTCGATATAAATTAAAGCTTATTACGCTAAAGAATCTTATTAATTCTTTCGATAAAGATATTTATAACAATTAAAAAAGCTAGCAATCTTTACGAGTTTCCTAGTCTTTAGTCTTATTATTAATTTAATATATTTTTTTTCTTAATCTTATTAATTCTTTAAAATATTAATAGACTTATAATAACGCTATAATACGATCGTTTAAGAATAATAATAAATTATACTTTCTTATATTCACTAAGCGTCTTCTAAGTATCGATATAACACTAATCTATATCTTTTATTCTATAAATCTAATTACTAATTAAAAAGAATAATAAGATATTTAAGCTAATAGAAAAGTTATATATTCGTTTTAGAAGAAAAAAAAAAGTATAATTATTATTTAATATTAAATAATTCGCAAAGCCTTAATAAGAAGATTCTAAATAGAAAGATTTAAAGAGAGATATTTTATTCACGAGTTTATAATTATAAGAGAAATAAGAATAACGATATAAATAAAGAGATAGAAAATATAATAACTTAGATACGTAGCGAATAAGAGGATTAGAAGAAGAGAAAAAAGAAAATAGATTAATATTAAATAGAAGATTTAAATTCCTTAAATCGTTAAAATAAATAATATGATTCGACTTCGTGTCTAACTATTTAACTTCGATTATTCGACTCACATATTCGAGTTAGAATTCTAGATAGAATATTTAAATCCCCGACTATTTGACTCGCTTATCTATAGATCGACTCGCGATGTCTATTCTAAAATAGAACACTTCATATTATAACATTCAAAGTCTATTTATTATAATCTATTCTCTATAACGTGTTATTCTCTACGATTACTCTATCTTTTTCTAAATCTTTTAATATAATAAATCTTAATAATAAAACGTATATCTTTATAAATTAGCGTCGCGTTATTTTTATCTATCTTATTTAAAACGTTCTATATTAGCATTAATTCTAGAATCTAGACGATATTAATTATTTCGCGTGATATAATAATAAAAGAGTCTAATTATAAAGAGATTCGCTCGTTTCTAAAGCAAGAAATAAAAAAAAGATATCTAATTAATAGCGCGCTTAACGTATTTTATAATTAAACGAAGCTCGGCGAGATCTTATAATAATTAAATAACGTCTTCTCGAGAGTCTTTATATCTAATATTTTAAGGAAATAATTAAATAATTACGAATAGAGTATAGCTATAAAGATTAACTATACGTATACATAGGTCTATAAACGTAGACGACTAAACGAACGACTTATCTCTATCGAGAACATCGATCGTGTAACACAATTATATATCTTCGATCGAGCTAGTTTCTATATATAATTAAAAAGAACTATAATTAATACGCTAATATTTTCTCTTAATATTATTAAGATTCAGAGATTACTTCGTATCGCGATAAATAATATCGATTTTAATATATTTAAGAACGTATTAAAAGAAGATAAAGTATATAATACTATAATAAATCGAATAATATATCGTATCGATAATAAAGATATTGAAATTAATTATTCTCGAAAGTTTAAGGTGATCGCGCTATCGATATACGAGCGAGATTAGAATTCTATATTCTTTATAATTAAAGAAATATTAGGTAAATAAGTATATAATTTCTTTAGATATTTATTATTATTTATACGTCGAGAGATCGATCGCCTAGAAATTAATCGTCTTAAGTAAACGAAAGAGTAACGAAGATAAGAAGAATACGTAGAGCGATATAATTACTCGAATTGATCGTTCTCGCTGATAACGAAAGAATATAAAGTAGTAGTATACTTATATATAGGAAATAATTAAATGTATATGCTATAATCGTTATATTTTCTTTAACTTAATTAATTTTAAAAAATCTCACGATATAAAGAGACTTATCTTACTAAAATAATCTATAATCTTTATCTTCTCTAAGTATCTCGCTACGCTTTCGACGATATAAAACTTTCGACTCTAGACTATTTAGCGCCTTACGTTATTTAATAGCATTAGACTTCGATAATTTATAGAAAATATGTTAATATAGGTTTTCTTCGTAGAATATATTTTAGTAGAATTTAATTAAAAGAAATATATAATTAATATTAAATAGAGAGAGATAGTGAGAGAAGCGCTAAAACTAATATTTAATCTTTACGTTTTATCTACGAGTCGGAAAGATGTGATATATTTGATAGTATGGGATTAGTTTTTCGAATACCATATCGAAAGGTATAAGATATCCCATACTCCCATTGGGTTTTTAATAAATATATTACGTAATATTTTTTTATATTCTAAAAATAAATAAAAAGCTTAAGCGAATGCTTATGTAATTATAAAATTCTATAAATAAATTAAAAAGATATAGTTTTTTAAAAAAAAATTGAAAAAAAGTTGAAAACGACTATGTTCAACAGATATCACACCTTTCCGACCCGTAGTTTTATCGATAGAGATCGTAAAAAAACGATATTAATTATAATAGAAATATATTATTACGTATAAAATAATATCGAGTTATTAAAAAGAATTACACGTCGTCTTTAATACTCATAAAGTTTATAATAATATCTTCTTCAACAATTACGCAAATCGTAGCTTCTTAGGCGGCGCTATTTAAGAGTCGAAAGATATTATTAATATAACGAAGTAACTATTATTAGTAAGTACTTATATTAAAAGATCTATAATTATTTATATTAAAAGATATATTATTTATAGAATATACTCGAGAATAAAGAAAAGTATAATAAGAGCGAGATTTAATAAGAGAAAATAATTATTTCGATATTACGTATTAATCAAGAATTAATTCGATTTGAATAGAGAGATTAAGTTAAATAAAAAGTCTAATTTAAACGCGACTTAATCTTAATAAATTAAAAACGCGTTAATTAATAGCGTCTCTTTTCAAGTTAACAATTTCTATTTATTCTTTTATCTATTTACTCGTATTTACTTTTATCTTTTTATTCGTTATCGTCTTTAACTTTAAATATTAATTCTATTTTAATTTTTAGTAACGATAGAGAATTAATAACACTTGGTATTCTATTTAGTAAATTAGCTATATCGAAATTATAGAGTTATAAGAACGCTAGCGTATAACGCGAGAAAAAAAATAATAATGAGAATTAAAGAGACTAAAAAAAAAAGAGAAGCTAAGAAGATAGAAAAGATAAATTATAATCTATTAATTCGCGAAGATATTATTAATTATATATTATTATAAGGCGAATAAGATAGAATAAACTAAATAGAGAGAAAGACGCATCGAAGAATATAAATAATAGATAGATCTTAGCTTTTCTAAATATCGTAAGATATATAAGCTCAAGAAGAGTATAAATATAATATATAATTACGTAGATAAAGAATTCTCAAACGACTTTATTAGTTTATAAAAGATAAAGAAATCGTTAATAATTATAATTACTATACGCGACGAAGCTTCTTTTAACCTCGATAATAATCTCTTAAATTAATATATTATTATAAATATCGAAAAAGATTTCTCTTTTTAAGGCGAAGGCGAGATTCGTAAACTTCGTATATCCTCGTCTTATTTATATACTCTACTTGATTAATGTCTTAATAAAATAGAGTTAAAAATACTAGTTGGAAAGGTCTTGTATATTTGGTGGGATATTCTATATTATATTATATTATATTTTATCATGGGAGGATATTATAGGGGGGTTATATTAGATCACTTATAAAGATATGAGATGGGAAATTACTGGTATTATGAAATGATCTGGGAAATTTCTGATATATGTAGGGATATTTCATAATGTAGATTATTTCTTATATCAGGTGGCGAATAAGATAAGAAAATTTTAGATTAATATATAAGTTAGGGCGAAATTAGCTTAAGTAATTATTAAATTTCGATACTTAATAAGTAATATTAAGATAGACTTCCTTCTAATTTAATCTCGCTAAGTAAATATAACTATTTTAATAAGTGATGATTAGAATAATAATTATAATATATTATTTTCTTGAATTAAAATCTACGTAAGATCGCTAAGTCGATCTCTTTTTTAATTACTTATAAAACGATTTTAAGTTATCTCTCTTATTCTTTTCGTAGATCTTTAATCTATAGAGATTAATTTTTTATTACTTTGTCTTCGCTTCTCTTCTCTTAATTAAAGAATAATTAATAAATAGAATTTTAATAAAAAAGAATTAATTTTTTAATTAAGTTAATCTAAAGAGTACTTTATTATTATTATTAATATAATTAACATTAAAAATCTCCTCTGTCTAATAATTCCGAATCTTTTAATTAATCTATCTAGCTTTAAGTAATATATTAAGATCTCTCTCTAAGTTTAGTATATTCTATTTGTAGCTATTTTATTAATATTTTATATAAGAAATTATTATTAAGACTGGAAATATTAAAGGCGAATAGCTTTTTTTATTATTATATAGTCGCTTAATCTATAAGAAATATCGCTTATAAGCTATAGCTTTACTAGATATAGCTAAGATATCTTTAGTTACACGTATTATTATTAAGATCTAAGATTTTAAGCTTTTTTATTAGTTAAGAATTAATTAATTCTTAAGATAAGTAAAAAATACTTAATTAAGATTAGAAATTTAAGTTATAAATAGAATAATAAGTAGAATATTAATCTTCTCTTTTATATCACTGAAATTAATTATTATTTAATACTTCTATCGCCTTTTCGATCTTATTGATAATATTATCAAGCGACTCTACGCGATTTCTTGCTCGTTTAGCCCTCTATATCTAATTATTAATATTAAGATATTAATAATTTCGATACGTTTATTCGAGCGTATTCTAATATATCTCTACTTAATGTATTTAATTAGACTTAACTTCTTAATTCGATTCTTTTAATGTTATATTCTCGTAATTTAAACGTAAAAGTGTTATCTATTTATAGAGATATTTCACACTTAATTGAGTTTCGCTATAGTAGATAATTAACTTCTTATAAGCCGCCTTTAAAGTCTCGCGAAGTTCGACTTTTTACGATATTCGCTTACGTCTAAGCTTTCGAATCTGCTTCTTAATATAATTAAATAATCTATTATAGATATTAAATATATAATAAATTATTAACTCTTTATTCTTATTTATTAGCTTTATAAAAGTATAAAAGAGTCTAATTAATTTAATTAGATATTCGACTTACGATTATTTATTCGCGTTAAATCTAAGAAAGTCGTTTAATTTCTTCTTAAAAAAGCGATTAATATCGCTACGAAGTAGATAAGATCGTATTAATATATAATAGATTAAGTCTAAACGAACTTTAATATTTTAAACTAATTTAAGTGCGCGCTTTTATTAATATAGATCTTTATCGATAAATGAATAATATTAATTAATTAAGTTATAAGTATTATTAAGTCGTATAGATTAAAGCTCGAAGAAATACTTCTTACGCTAACTACTAGCATAAATATATACTCTCGTCTTACGAATTTATATATATTAAATATTAGTAATAACTTGAATAATAACTAGAATTTATATATCTTAGTTAAAGTTATTAATAGATCTTTTCTTATCTTTGAATAGCGTTCTATTTCTTCGAATTATATTAGCTTTTTTAGAAGTTCTCATTAATTAAACTAACGCGAATTTTATTAAGAAACTCTTATAAGGATAATTAAATAATATACGCTATATAGAGAATATGTTTAAGATTCTTCGTATTCTACTCTTTAAGATTAAGTAAATTATTAAACTCGCTCTATGAAAGAACCTCGATTAGATCACGAAAGAGTGTATTATTATTAGTCGCATTATTGATTATTAAAGCTATAATTGACGCCTTAAGTATATACTTCTTAAGAATCGATTATATAAGACTTATAAACTTCGTATTAGTGTGTTTATTCTCAACGTACTCGAATCTTAAAAGCTTCTTATAATATCTTTAATCGTAATTAATAAAGAAGTTAAGAAGTGTAAAATACGATTAACGATTATTAGTCGACTAGCTATTTAAGGCTAAAGATATCTTAATATTATTATTTAATAAATTTATATATAGATCTAACTTAATCTCTTTAACTTTAAAAAATAATCGATTTTTAATTATAAATATAGAATCTATATTTATGAGAGAGTTAAGGTAGCGAAAGATTTATAATATCTTTAGGTTATTGACAATAGCAAATAAAACGCCTATAGCTATAATTCAATAACGAAATTACTCGGGAAAGTCCGCGCGAGTAAGATATCTATTATCTAACTTTATCTTAATATCTTTCTTTAATCGTCTTTAGAGCGTAAGATATTAATTCTAATTATTATTTTAATTATTAAATATTAAATAAATTAAATAGATATTATATCTATCGTTAATAGTTTTTAATAATTATCGTCTACTAAAGTATACTAAGACTTAACTTTCGTACGTATACTTTCGATTTAAGATGTGAATTTATTCTTATAATATTATTATCGTAGTAATAATATATAATATATAACTCTTCAATAGATCGAAGGGCGTAGTCTTGAAAATATTTTTATTTCGTAGTCTTTTAAATTATAGAGTCTTAGTTTACTCTCTATCGACGATTGAAATTCTTAATCTAATTTCTAATTACTTAACTTATCTTTAATTATTAATTTATTTATATATTATACTTAACTTCGTTATAAATAAAATAGAATTTTTTATCTTTAGACTCTAATTTCTCTAAAATAATAACGATAGTATATTAACTCTCGTCGAAAGAATAATCGTCAATAGCTATAATATTACCTGCGATATCGAATAATATAGTAAAATTTAAGACTTGAGAGAAAATATAATAGCTTAAATAAAGATAGATAATATTTATAAAAAATATAGAATATTATGAGAGACGCGTCTTCTAGTAATACTTAGCTTTAAATCTAGCTTTAATTACTTAAAATTAATAACTAATAAGACTATATAATATATAAACTAATATATAGAATAAATGTCCCTTCGCTATAGTGTATTAATTAAATTCTAATAAATATTAATAAAAGAAATAGAGATTAGTGAGTGTAAGAGTGTAAGGGCTAGGGGCCGAAGCGCGCGAGAGACTAATTCTCTAATATAGTTATACGATAGTGCTAGTCGCTAGTAAGTTAATTTAATATAAAATAAATATATAGATTTAAGAAGAGATTAAATTAGAGTATATCTAATATAGATTAATATATAGAATAGATTAGTATATCAATTAGATTTCTTTCTACGCGAGTTCGAATATCTATTCTAGTAAATATTCTAGTAATTATTTAAGTTTAAATCTCTATAATTAATATTTTAATAATTATCTAAGTTCGAATCTCTATTCTAATTATAATTTTAGTAATTATTCTTAAAGCTCTTTTTTCTAGATAGCTCTCTAACGTTAATAATACTCTAATATTCTCTAAAATTTTCTTTCTACTTTTTTTTTCTCGATAAGAATAACGCTCGTAATTACGAATAATACTATAGACTTATATAATTCTAACTCTTCTCTTTTAGTTATCGATAATATTATAAAAATACTTAAAAATATTTCTATATTTTTATTTAAATCTTTTA
>JANQBS010000326.1:0-39751 GCA_033085395.1 Xanthoparmelia taractica | reverse complement strand
ACGTCTATAATAAGAAGAATAAGATTAAATATTTACTAAATTATATAATTACTCGCTTTTTTAATATAATAATTAATCTCACGAATTTTATCTTAAACTTATAA
This sequence comes from Xanthoparmelia taractica, assembly GCA_033085395.1. Lineage (NCBI taxonomy): Eukaryota > Fungi > Ascomycota > Lecanoromycetes > Lecanorales > Parmeliaceae > Xanthoparmelia > Xanthoparmelia taractica. The sequence goes on along the minus strand of JANQBS010000326.1, from coordinate 39,647 downwards.
ATATATACGCTATCGATTATCGTCGTCGACGCTCTCGATTATATAAATTAGAGTATTATCGCACTCTTTTTTCTCGAAGTTAGCACTATAAAGTATAAAATTGAAAGCGATATTATCTCGAGTAACTCTCGCACATTTACTTATATTATTAAATATTATATTATTTATAAGAGAGATTTTTACTTTAATGTTAAATATAATTATAAGCGTTTACGTGAAGATAATAAATAAAATAAAAGAGATAATCGTTATAATCGTAATAATCGCGATAATTATAACGATTAAGAAGATAATAATAATAAGTTTAAAGAGAATAAATGTAACAGCAAAGGGGGTGTCTAATTCTTGATTATTCTAAGTTGAAAAAATCTATCTAAGTCAGGGCCGGCCTGCCAAGCAGCCGACAAAGCACTTGCCTTAGCCGATTTCTTGATAGGCTTGACACGTGTATTTCGTAATAGCATTCGTCGACATAGAAGAAAAACGAGCGACCTCGCTTATTATATATATATTAAAGTATATAGAAAAACCTTATTAATTAAATAAATTCGTTAATATGAGTATACTAAAATCGGCGGAAAGTTAATAATAATAAGATCTCTTCGATAGTGATAATAAGATCTTTTCGACTATTAAATTATATAGTTAGAATATTAGTTAATACACAAACACCGAGTAGTAAATTAATAATAATAATGATATAATCGTTATCGAGTAGAGAAAAATTATTTCTTAATTAATAATACTCGTTAAACGCTTAAATGCAGCTATGAGATAAGTAGATATATTGTTACTATAATATATAGTGTGTTTGATGCTTTTCACTTGCTTACAAGAACATTAATAAAGTAGCGATATTATGCTTTCTAAGGCGACCTCTTCTTTTTATAAAATTGGACTAAAGAGACGAAGATATAGATATAATAGCTCGAATTCTTGCTGCTTCCTCCTTATATTCCTTCACTAACTTAGAAGCATTATTAAGATCCTTAATATTATATTACTAATCATATTTAACATTATATTTCTTTTATCTTATTAAATATTCTATAATTAAATTATATTCTTTCTTAATAGTTCGTTTATTAAGAAGTCGTTCGATTTCTAAATTAATAGTATTATTATTATTAATAAAAATAGACGAGATATATTAAGATCGAGAGCGTTGAAAAAAATTATTCTCTGACGTAGAATAAGGCTTTAATTATACTATTATAAAGACGAGATAAACTCTTTATTTTATAGAAATAGCAAGTTTATAAATAAGTCTATCTATTTTATTTATTATCTAAAAAAATTAATATATTATTATAATAATTTATTAATAATATTAAGAATAGAGAAGATCTTATAGTCTTTATATAATCGAAGAAGCGTTTATTCTCTTATTCTAAGAAATATTAATTAATACTTTCTATTGTAATAAAATTTATTAAATATTTAAATAAAATTAATAATATCTTTAATTATAATTTATATAGAAATATAATCTATTTTAGCTAATAAACGAAGTAAATTTAAAGATCTATTTAAAGTAAAATCGTAGATTACTTTACTTAATATAATCTTAAAAGAGACAAAGTTATTTAAAAAGATTTATATTTATAATAATACTTTCGACTATAAAGAGGATCTATTAAGAATATATACGAAGTATCTTAAAGCTATCTTAATAGTCTAATTAGTGCGTTCGCTTATATTATTAATTTATGAATAATAAGTTATTAAATAAAATAGAGAAATCTTTAATAGTTTAAAAAGCGATTTATAAAGCTTTAAAAGAAATTGCTTATCTCGATCGTATATAATAACTTTTAAAATTTCTTAATTAATAATATTAAGTTGATTTAAAAGTACTTTTACTTAATTAGATACTTTTTAAGTCTACTTATTAGAAATTAATTAAATAGCTTTTATAAACTTATAAATAACAAATATAATTTAATTTAATTTATAATTTAAGAGAGATAATATTAAAATAAAGTTATTAATTAAAATATAAAAAGGCACGAGCGAAGATAAGATTAATTACAAGTTATCGTAAGATACGTGCCTTCTTATCTATAGAATTAAATACTTCGAGTAATATCGAATAAAGTCTTATAAGTGCTTTATTATTTTATGAATATATTAGAATAACGTAATAATTTCGTAATATCTCTAAAAGTTAGAATATTCTTCTTTATATATTAAAGTAAGAATATCTTTTATTAATAAAGTTAGAATATAAAATCGTTATTAATTAGTAGTTCTATTAATATAAAAGATAAGATCTCGCTATATTTCGTGAGTGAGACTTTACTATTCTTGCTATAATTCTTCTTTCGGTCAAGGCGAAAAATAAAAGTTAGTATTAGTAGTAAGGAGATGCTTTCCCCGTACGAAAGGTAAAGAAGCTACGTTCTCGCTAGCTAGACTATTATTAACATCGAGCTATAAAGAAATACTTTTTTAATAACCGTTCTCTTAATAATCTTAAATGCACTTCTTATAAAATAAAGTATTTATTTTTATTAAGCTTACGATATAGAGAGTATTTAACTTCGAATAATAATAAGAGGGCGAATTATTCTTATTTAGACTTATAAGCCTTAATAGAGTATTAGATATAATATATTCTTTGCTAGATTTATAAGAAATAACTAGATTAATTTGCTTTAAGAATTAAGTAACTCGAATTAAACGAATATTTATTCGCATTATTAATATAATTAAAATAATCGAATTTTACTTTTTAATATTAATAAGAATAGAGTGATTGATCTATATTCTTATAGAATACTTTAAAGATTCGATTATATATCTTATTTTCTTTAAATATTAAATAAGATTAGTAATTTTCAATTTCGTAGATTAATAATTCTTTTCTACTATAGTTAGAAGTCTTAATAGAAAAAAAATAGACTTCGTCTCTATACGAGAAGATTATTTATTATTCTTATATATATTTAATTTAATATAAAAGACTATCGCTTTAAAATTAAATTTCTTTAAAATATTTAAGTTAGCTTATAAAGTCTAAGTATTATTAAAATATATTAGAATCGTAGACTAAGATAATGCTTTTTAAAGAAGCTAAAAAGAAGCTAATTACTTCTCTAAAGTTATAAATAATTTTATTTTAAAAGAGTGTTATTTTCGCTAACGTTTAAAGTTCGATACTTTCTTAAAAAGTAATATTTTAAGGTCTTATAAAGACTATATTAATTATATATAAAAATAAACGTATTAGCGTAAATAATTAGTTAATTCTAAGTAATATTCGAGTTCTTTTAAGATATTAAAATATTATAAGTTTAAAATAATCTTAAACTTATCTTTTAATAAAATTAAGTCGAAAGAATTAACTTTTTTATTTAATAAATTAACGTTCGAATATTTTAAAAAGATTCTTATAAAAGAAATAATAATATTAAATCTTACGAAAAGCTTAAATAATTAACGAAGATCTTATAAGTATTATCAAAATATTCTAATACTCGTAATTATATTATTAACGTAGACTTTTACGTTAAGAATATATCGCAAGATCTTATTAATTTAACGTTAAATATAAATAATCGAATTTATATAATCTATAATTAAAATATTAAAGGTTTTCTAATTTCTATAATTTATAATTATCTATATATAGCGATAGTTAAAATACACTCGTTATTAATAAAAAAACGAAGTAATATTAATTATTAAAATAAAATTATAATTAGCTAGCATCTTAATTATATTCTATTAAAAAGATATTAAATATATATCTCGAAGTAATAAATTATTTAAATCTCGAATATTAATTATCGATCTTCTCTTAATAATATTATTAAATAATGTTTTTTATATAACGAATATCGGATAAGAGAAGAGTATCGAATCTTTAATTTATTTAAGTCTTTTCTATTTATATAACTTATTAAAGACTTTATCGACTACTTCTTAATCTTATATATTTAAGAAATAAATTTTAACTTTTCTATTAATTTTAATTTATTAATTATTTTTTAATAAAAGCCTTATTTATTTCTCTTCTAGTACTTTAATAAAGTCTATATCTTATTAGATCTCTAAAAATTCGTTAATTAGATTAATTAATGTAATTCTAATCTATATATTCTCGAAGATTATAACTTTATTTAATAGCTTAATTTCTTTAGTTAATAAGAGAGTTATTTAATTTAAGCTTAAATTTATACTTAAATCTATAATTATTTTCGTTAAGGCGAATTTAAATTCGATATTAATTTAAAAGCAATTTTCGTAATATATTTCGAGAATATTTTTAAGTTTTAATTTCTTTAAAATTTAAATAAATATATTAGACTTATTTTAAATTAGAATCTTAATTATTATATAATTAATAAAATAAGCGAATTTTATTAAATTCGTCTATACTGCTAACTTAAATAAGAAATTACGATTATTAGATAGATTAATTTCTTTAATTAATAGAATTATCTCGCTATGCGAAGACACGAAAATAATAATTTAATATAGATCTTTCTTCGAATAAACTCGCCCCGAGATTAAGTAATAATATTAATCGTAATATTATAGCTATTAATTCTTACTTTCTTATTAACTATATTAATAATAATTTCTTCGTGTCTAATAATATTATTTTTAATAAATATTTTAATACGTAAATTATTAATAATATATAATTTTCTATATAGATATATAAGCACTTATCGACCTTAATTATCAATTTCATAAAGATAGATATCTTATATAATATACTTCGAAGTCTCATGCTTAGAAGCATTAATCCCACGTACTCGCAAAGATATTACTATCTTAAAGATAATTATATTCAAATACTATTAAGAATATTATAATCTATCTATTAAACTTATACTATATTCGATATTAATATAAACCTTATTCTCTTAATTAATAGAATCGAATTTAATCTTAATTATAGCGTAAATTTAACTTTAAAAAGTAAAATTATTTCTTAAATTCTAATTAAAAGCGATAAATTTAATAATTTTTAACTTATTAGTAAGAGACTTTATAAATTACTTATTAGCGAAGTTAGAAGACTTTATAAGCTACTCCTCAGCGAAGTTAAAAGTATTGAAAGTTAGGTCGTGTGCTTACGTGATATTCCAAGGCTTAGTAAACGCCAAGTCACGTGACCTTACTTAAATAGACGCACTTACCTTTATAGCACACTTAGAATAATATAATTAAGTATTCTATCTTATATTTTAATAGATTATAAGCCCGAGCTTTACTCGACTAACTATTTTAATATAGTATAATCTTTCTTCTATCGTGTTATAGTCGTAGCTATCTTCAAAAGCTTTATTAAGTATCGATAGCGCTTTATCGCAATAAAGATATAAGTTATAAAAGACATTACGATGTATCTCAGAGTATTACTATTTATATTACTTTCGAATTCTTTAAGCGTTATTAAACGCTATTACGCTTCTCCTCTACGCGTTAATCTTCTTATTATAAATAATTCTCATCTCTAAAATAATTATTTTAAGTCGAAATAATTACGATTCGCCCGTAAGAACGATTCGAATATTAAGTACTATATCACGCTATCGATTTAATTTCACACTATCGATTCGTCGTATTAGTATTAATAGTTTTTAATTTTATTCGAGATAATATAAAGCGTATCGTTAAGAATTATCGTAAATCGCTATTAAGCGAAAAATACTATAATTATTATACGCTCGCTATTACGTAATCGTTAAGGTCTTTAAAATATAGTTAGCTTTTTTACGTAAAACACGCTAAAAGCGAGAGATAATATATCGTTATCGCTTATCTTATAATATTAAAATCTAATAATAAATAAATAATTTTTAATATCTTAAATGCGAAATATTTATAATAAAGATTAAAAATAAGTTAAAAATAAATTTGATTACTAGTTAAAAGAGAAATTAATTTTTATCTTATATATCTTAAATATTAATATATGAGAAGAAAAAGCTCTTTATAGTAATACAAAGAGAATAGATCGTAAGAAAGCGATCTTATAAGAAGACTAACGTGATAATTAATACTTATAAGTATATAAGATAATATCTTCGATTAAAAGAGTTAATTAATTTTAAAGATAGCTCGAAAAGCGATGTATATTTAAACTCGCATTTATCTATAAAGATAGACGTTTTCTCGAAAGAATATCGCTTATATATTAACTTTCTTTCTTCTTTCTCTTAATTCTTAAAGAATAACTTTATTTAAATATATTTCTTAAATCGCTATATAAGAGAACTTTATTAATAACGCTTTAAATTATATTAAGCTAATTTTAGAGCTTAGCGAGACTTTTTATATACGCTATAAATTCTCGTAATTATCTTATATCTCTTTGATAGCGATAGCGATTATTTCTTGATCGCACGCGCTAATTCGATCTCTATCTTTAAATAATTAATCTCTAAATTATTATTAAAGTCTATTTTTTTAAAAAAAGAGCTATTTAATTTTCTAATACGCTTTATATTATTAATATTATTTATTTTTTATTTTTTTATTAAGCTTTAAAGTCTAAGTATTATAATTAAAGAAATTAAATTCTTAATTAATTTAAATATATTCGATAAGATTAAGATATTTAAGAATACTTTTAATTATTAAAGATAAAAGCGATAAATATAGAATTTTTCAAAGATATTAGATCTTTAATATTACGTCGAAGACAGATCTAATCGATTAATTAATATTATTAATAAAGCGTTTATTATAATTTAAAATAGAGCGTATTAAAAAATCTATATTATAATAAGAACTCGCTATATAGATAATTCTTATAATAAAATCGAGAACTTTTTTAATGCTACTCTCGCCTAAAAAGAGCTAAAAGAGTATAAATCTTATAACTTCGATATTCTTAATTTTATAATTTAAAAGCTAAAAGCTCTCACTCTATTAATCTACGAAAATAGCTCTTAAGCGTATATTAATTAATTTATTAATATCTTATAAGAATTTAGAAATTAATTTAATAAAAATCTCTTTATTATTAATAAAAATTAAAAAATATATTATTTTTATAAAGAGCTAGACTTTTAATATAACTTATATTATAAGTATTATAATTAAAATTATAACGTCTATAATAAGAAGAATAAGATTAAATATTTACTAAATTATATAATTACTCGCTTTTTTAATATAATAATTAATCTCACGAATTTTATCTTAAACTTATAAATATATACGCTATCGATTATCGTCGTCGACGCCCTCGATTATATAAATTAGAGTATTATCGCACTCGTCTTCCTCGAAGCCAGCACTATAAAGTATAAGATTTAAAGTAATGCTATTTTAAGTAATTTTTATATATTTATTTATATTATTAAATATTATATTATTTATAAGAGAGAATTTTTATTTTAACGCTAAATATAATTATAAGCGTTTACGCGAAGATAATAATTAAAGCGAAAGAGATAATCGTAATAATCGCGATGATCGCGATAATTATAATAATCGTAGCGATTAGAAAGATAATAATAATAAGCTTAAAGAGAATAAAGATAAAAATAAGAATAAAAATAAGAATTAATCTCTTAGTCATCGGTAAAAAGTAAATTCTGCTAGTGAATTTAACATAGGCGACTCCCGATATTAGCGTCAAAACCGGCGTTAGTAGCCCGTTAGCACCGTTAGCAACTCGAACTTGCTAATAGCACGATTAGCAACTTCTATTCTCGCGATTTTAACACTATTTATAATAATAATACTAACTTTTTCTTATATATATATATATATCGCATTAATATTAGAAGCGATCTATTGATTAATATTATTAATATTATAAAGAATAAGAATTACTATATGTGCTAATCGTGCTAATAGCAACTCGAAGTTGCTAATCGGGCTTATCGCTAATTTCGGATTTAACATGGGCTATTAGCGACCCATTTGCGCGAAAATCCAGCTTCAAGGAGAATTTACTTTTTGCCGATGGCGCTAAAGTCGCTATAACGATTACTTAGTTAAAGATCGCTCGCTATTTCGTCGCGTATATCTTAAGCGCTTATAATCTTATTATCGACTTTAAAGTCTTATTTAATAGATATTATAAATCTATAATATTTACGCTCTTCGATAGAGCGTAAGTTATTATTCTTTTCATAATAGCGATTATATCTTCACTCTAGATTCGTAACTACGTCTATACTTAATATCTAACTTACGATTTCTCGATATTTATTATTTTCGAGTTCTTTAAATCGTCTCGCTCGATATATAAACTTATCGATAATTTAATAATTATTAACTTCGATAATATTAATCTAAAATATAAGATTAATAATATTAGATATATATAAACTCTTTAAGATATATAAATAATATCGAGCGATAATTATAATCTTATTTTTAAAGAATAATTAAACGAATAAAATTATTTTCTCTTTTTTATTTCGGGCGATCTCTCTATTAATAACAAATAAATCTTTTTTAGACGTATAAAAATTATTTTTATATCTTAAATATTTAAGAGAAAATATCTCTAATATTAGCGATTATTAATAAAAATATTTCTATTTATAATAAGCCCTTAATTAAGTCTAATTTAACGTCTTCGAAGACTTTATTCGAAGCGAATATTAATCTCGAAGCGTTATAAATATAGTATTTACATTATAATTATTTAGGCGTTTAAAACCTTAAGAAACTCGCTAAAATATATATTAAAATAAATCTTTTAATCTTATTCTTAAGCGATATCTATAAGTTATACTTTATAATTAATATAAAATAAATATCGCATAAATAATATATTAAGTCTAATAAGCACGAAAATGATTTAATTTATAATAATCTTTCTTTATAATAAAACTTTACGCTCTATTATCTATCTCTTATCGAATAAATCTAATAAGATAATTTTTGCGATCTTTAAGATATTTCTTAATAATATAAAATACGATAATTATCGATATACACGTCTACGATTCGATTGCGAGATAGAATTCGATAATTATAAGATAAAGGTCTTTTATATATTTAAAGATATTATTTGAAAGAAAATTATCTTCGATAATTCTTAAATAAATAGTAAATTTAAGCGTCTCGGCGCTATTATTTAACGAAAGATTAACGCGATATGTAAAGAAAGCGATCTTTCATAAAAGTATTAATCGAAATTTATTCGAGCTATTAATATTCTACGAAATATTTAATCGATTGTAGAGCGCGATATCACTCCTCACGAGATATATATCGAATTCTTATTCGATATATTATATCTTCGTATTATTAAATAAATTAAATATTATTAAATTATATTTCGAAGTTATAACTAAAAAAAAAGTATTAGAATTATATCGTTAAGAGTTAACTACTAAGCTATAAAGATAAATTCTTTTATATACTTATATTTAATAACGAAGTTGAGATCGTCGTAAATATTAAATAAATCGATAACGTTTTTTTTTAAATTTACTTTCTTTTAATTTAGCGACGACGTTGTTATTAACGTTAAGATTATTAATTATCGCTATAAGCGAAGAATAATAGAGAATTAAGAATAATTTTTATTCTTTATCGTAATTTTAAGAAAGAAGCGCTAAAAGTAAAGACTTATAATTATTATTAAAGAAGAAATTCTTAATTTTTTAAATATTATTAAAATTAAATTAATAAAAATAATCTTATTAATTATTATATAAGCGATCGACTTGAAGTTAATAGAAGAATTATCTAAGATAATTAATAATGATACTTCTTTTATAATTTCTATATCTCTATTTTCGACTTAATTAGCATTAATCTCTTAATTAATAATTCGCTTAATAAATAAAATAGATTTAATAGTAACTATTAGATTATTCGATATTTAGAGAACGAATAAGAATATTTTATTAGATTCTCTCGCGTTATTAATTAAAGTTAATCTATTAAAATTTTATAAATCTTATATATATAAAAAGATAATAATAAACTCGTATATAAAGATATATTAAGAGCTTATTATAAGCGATAAAGTTAAATCTTATCGAGTTAATAAGATCTAAATCTTAATAAATCTCCTCGTTAATATGTATATTTTAAGCGATTGCTAAATATATAAATTTAAGCGTGAATCTATTAAGAAGATTATTCGATATAAAGCGCGCTAAGTTATTTAAAATTTTAAATAATAAAAAGAGATTAATTTTAACGAAATCTTTATCTTAATAATTAAATCTATAAATTATAGAATTATCTTCGCATTAATTATCGTCTTAAATTAAGAACTTAAGTAAATAAATATAAAAATCGTATTTTTATACGATAAAGTTTAAAAGATTATTTATATATCTTAACTTATCGAATTTATAATTAAAAATTTAGAATCTAAAATATATAAACTTATTAAGACACTCTATAATTTAAAGTAGTCGCCTAAAGTTTAATATAATACTCTAGCTATCTATTTAAAGAAATTAAGTTTTAAGTCTATCGCTATTAATCTTTTAATATTTATTAATGATATTATTATTATCGTTATTTATATAAATAATATTCTTCTCGCTAATCTTAATAAGAAGAATATTTAAATTATTAAGAATAAGCTTAATAAGAAATTTAAGATAACTAATTTAGATTTATATTTCGCGTTAATCGTCTTCTTCGTCTTAAATAAAAGAATTATATTGAGAAATATCTAAAGAAGTATAATTTATTAAATTTAGCGTTAGCCCTTACGTCTATAATTAGCGATAAATTTTATATCGCTAATAATAACTTCGTGATTATCGAAAAGAATTAATTTACTTATTAATTCGCTATTAAATCTCTTATATACGTTATATTAGATACTCGACTCGATATTATATACGTTATTTTAATAATCTCTCGATATAATTTAAATTTTAATAAATCTTATTAAAAGACTATTAAACGAATATTTCGATATCTTAACAATATTAAGAATTAATAGCTTATATTTGAAAAAGATTTAAAATTATTTATTAATTATATAGACGCGAACTAGATCGTAGATTAAAATACTTAACGTTTTATTTCGAGATACGTCTTTAATATAGATAATGCAATTATTAATTAATCTTCGAAGCGTTAATCTACGATCGCTTTTTCGATCTACGAAGTCGAATATATTAATTAAACTTAGATTATAAAGAAGATAATCTAATTATAAGAGCTTTTGAATTAATTTAATTCTAATATCAAATGCATTTAAGTAATTATTATTTATTATAATAATTAAGATATTATAGCACTAACTAAAAACTCTTAATTTTATACTCGCATTAAGTATATCGATATTTAATATTACTACGTGCGAGAATAAGTTATCGCCGATATTATTACTCTCGAGTATATATTAATTAATAAATAAATAGCTAATAAACTTATCAAGAGTCTTTGCAAGAATAAATTCGAGTTATTTCGATTTTTAATCGAGCTAAAACGTTAATCGTAACCTTATCTAAAGAAGTTTCTTTTAGAAAAGCTTCTATTAAAAAAGCGATATCTCACTTAATTTCTATAAACTATATTATAATAAGCAAAAGTTCTCGATATTAAATATCGTAATAACGTCTCTATAATATAAGGCGCATCGTCCTAATATATATTATAATTAGCTATTACTATCAAGTATTAATATTCTAAATAACCTTCACGAGGCTTTATAATTAGTTATATAACGAAGTTTATATTTCAATTAGATTACTTATTATCCCTATATATATTCTTCGATCGTAATTCGATGAAAATCTAATATATATTTACTAGACGTGAAATTTTTATTTTTAAGAATCGTTATTTAATAAAAGATAAAAAATTTATATAAGATAATAAGACGAATATAAGCATATATCGTTTTTCACTATTACTGCCCTACGTTTACTTCTTATAATAAATATATTAGCTTTATAATAATTATTCGGCGTTTAAGTTATAATTTTTAAATCTTATATTTTAAATAGAAAATTAATAGCGTGCGAAGAGAAGTATTAAAAGTTAAATCGTATACTTATATAATATATTAAGGCTTGATAAACGTTAAGTCACGTAATCTCACTTAGATAGATCGCATGTACCTTTATAGCACACTTAGAGTAATATAATTAAGTATTCTATCTCATATTTTAATAAAAAGACTTTATAAATATTACTTTATTAATATAGACGTGCTTCCCCGAATAATTAATATATAAATATTTATATAATTTAATCTTAAAAGAGAAGAATTTTTAATAATTTTAATAATAGATTTCGATTTTTATAAAGCTAATAAATTAATTATTATTTAGTTATATAAAAAGCTTAGGATTATACTTAGAATTAGTATAATATATCTTATTCTTATATTAATCTTCGCTTATAAAGTAAAAATATTTAATATTAATATTTTCTTTCTAATAGTTTAAACTTTGAGCTTATTCGTTATATTCTAACTTAGTATTTTCGTCGATAATAAAGATCTAATAGATAGCTACTTTTAAATAATTTATAATATTAAACTAAAATCTTTAATTATTTTAATTTAATTAAAAATCTTAAATTAATATTAATCTTAAAGAATATTATTATTGCTAATTATTAAATAAAGATCGATTCGAGATTAAATTTAATACGTTTATAGCGGCGATTTGTAGAGATTAATAAGATATTTGCTAAGTATTTTACTACGAATTTAAATAAGTATTCTAGTTATTAAATTAACGAGAAAATAATTAAGTTAATTAAGTATTTTAATTCTTATATTAATAGTTAAATTAACGAAAAAACTACTAAAAGTAAGGCCGCTAATATTAATTATTAGAATCTATACTTTATTAAGATCGCAATTATTAAAAAAATTACTATTATAAACGAGATTAATATTAATTAGAATTATCTCTATTACTATTACTCTAATTTTAAAAAAAACGATTTTAAGAAAATCTCTTAAAAAATCTATATATTCTTAAATTATATTTATTTATATAGATTTATTAATTATATTTAAAATTATTTATTTTCTTAAGAAAGTTATATAAGATAATTCGTTTCTTTAATCTTCTTAAGTCACGCCTTAGCTTAATATTTAAATTATTATAAATTATATTAAGTTAATTTTTAATGCTAATTAAGCCGATATTTATCGAAGCATATAAGATCTTTTATATATACTCTTAAGACTCTCTTTTATTAATAATATTTCTTAAGATATATCTTTTCTTTAATAACGAATTAATTATTATATTAATAGATACTTTAAATTATTTAATTAGTATTCTCTCTTACTTATTTAATTTATTCTTAAGCTTTATAAGACACTTATTATTATTAAAAAGCTTACTTAATTATTACTCTAAAGTAGATCTTTTAAAATAAGTTTAGAGATTTATACGAATAAGCTTATTATTCTTAATATTAGCTACATCACGAGTATACTTTAAAAATAAATATATATTCCAAAAGTAGATCTCTTTCGATATATGCTTTATTGAAAAAGTATCGAAAGTTATCGACTTATTCTTATATATCGAGTTAAAGAATCTTATATTACTAGTATTTCATCTACTAACTAGTATAGTTTCTATTATAGTATTAATACTATTCTATTCTAACAATTCTCGCTTATTAGGCGATTTAGATATATTACGTAAAAAATCTTAATAGAGAGATAAGTTTAATAAGTTTTAACGAACTTAATAAGATTTCGATCATTCGAGTAAGAATTCCGATAAATTTATATGCGAATCTTACTAAATAAAATATAGTTCTCCGCGGAGAAGAATTATCTCAACGAATATATAAGTATTAATTAAATAATAATAAAATAATAATAAAGAATCTTCTAAAATAGCTAATAGTAGCTATTTAAGCGTTGCTATTATACTATAATAATAAAGAAATATATAATTAATTAGTTAATTAAGTGTCTAAGTCTTGATTATTCTAAGTTAGAAAATTCTATCTAAATTAGGGCCGATCTATTAAGTAATCGATAAAGCACTTATCTTAGCCGATTTCTTAATAGGCTTAATAAGTGTATTTTATAACAATAAAAATAACAATAAAAATAAGATTAAAAATAAGATTAAAAATAAGATTAAAAATAAGATTAAAAATAAGATTAAAAATAAGATTAAAAATAAGATTAAAAATTAATTTTTTAGCGTTAAAGTCGCTATAGCGATTACTTAATTAAAGATCGCTCGCTATTTTATCGCGTATATTTTAAGCGCTTATAATCTTATTATTAACTTTAAAGCTCTATTTAATAAATATTATAAATTTATAATATCTAAATTTTTTAATAGAGCGTAAATTATTATTATTTTTATAATAGCGATTATATCTTTAATCTAAATTCGTGACTACGTCTATATTTAATATCTAACTTACGATTTCTTAATATTTATTACTTTCGAGCTCTTTAAATCGTTTAACCCGATATATAAACTTATTAATAATCTAATAATAATTAATTTCGATAATATTAATTTAAAATATAAGATTAATAATATTAAATATATATAAATTCTTTAAGATATATAATTAATATTAAATAATAATTATAATCTTATTTTTATAAAATAATTAAAAGAATAAGATTATTTTCTATTTTTCGTTTTAAGTAATCTCTCTATTAATAGCGAATAAATCTTCTTTAAATATATAAAAAATTATTTTTATATCTTAAAAACTTAAAGAAAAACGTCTTTAATATTAGTAGTTATTAATAAAAATATTTTTATTTATAATAAGTTCTTTAATTAAGTCTAATTTAACGTTTTTAAAAACTCTATTTAAAGCGAATATGAATCTTAAAGCGTTACGAATATAATACTTTCGTTATAATTATTTAAGTGTTTAAAATCTTAAGAAACTCGCTAAGATATATATTAAAATAAATCTTTTAGTTCTATTATTAAATAATATCTACGAGCTATACTCTATAATTAATAAAAAATAAATATTATATAAACGATATATTAAGTCTAATAAGCACGAAAATAACTTAATTTATAATAATCTTTAAAGCTTTTTTAAATTCTTATATAACGATTATTAATTTATAATAATCTTTCTTTATAATAAGACTTTACGCTCTATTATTTATCTCTTATTAAATAAATTTAATAAAATAACTTCTATAATCTTTAAATAATTCTTAATAATATAAAAAACGATAATTATTAATATATATATCTACGATTCGATTGCGAAATAAAATTCGATAATTATAAGATAAAAGTCTTTCGTATACTTAAAGATATTTCTTAAAAGAAAACTATCTTCGATAATTTTTAAATAAATAATAAATTTAAGCGTCTCGACGTTATTATTTAATATAAGACTAGCGTAATACTTAAAGAGAGCAATCTTTTATAAAAGTATTAACCGAAATCCGTTCTAATTATTAATATTCTACGAAATATTTAATTAATTATAGATCGCGATATTATCTTCTACGAGATATATATCGAATTCTTATTTAATATATTATATTTTTATATTATCGAATTGATTAAATATTATTAAATTATTCTTCGAAATTATATTTAAAAGAAGTATTAGAATCGCGTTATTAAGAATTAGCTAAAAAATATAAAAATAAATTCTATTATATACTTATATTTAATAGCGAAGTTGAGATCGTCGCGAATATTAAATAAATCGATAACGTCTCTCTTAAATTTATTCTTTTTTAATTTAATAACGAAATTATTTTTAATATTAAGATTATTAATTATCGCTATAAGCGAAGAATAATAGAGAATTAAGAATATTTTTTATTTTTTATCGTAATTTTAGAGAAGAAGTATTAAAAATAAAGATTTATAATTATCGCTAAAAAAGAAATTTTTAATTTTCTAAATATTATTAAGATTAAATTAATAAAAATAATTTTATTAATTATTATATAAGTGATTAATTTAAAGTTAGTAAAAGAATTATCTAAGATAATTAGCGATAATACTTCTTTTATAACTTCTACGTCTCTATCTTCGACGTAATTAATATTAATCTCTCGATTAATAACTCAGTTAATAAATAAAATAAATTTAATAATAATTATTAGATCGTTCGATATTTAAAGAGCGTATAAGAATATTTTATTAAATTCTCTTATATTATTAATTAATGTTTATTTCTTAGAACTCTATAAATCTTATATATATAAGAAGATAATAATCAACTCGCATATAAAGATACACTAAGAGCTTATTATATATAACGAAGTTAAATCTTATCAAGTTAATAAAATCTAAATCTTAATAGATTTTTTCGTTAATATATATATTTTAGATAATTATTAAATATATAAACTTAAGCGTAAACTTATCGAGGAGATTATTTAATATAAAGCGTGTTAATGTTAAGATTTAAAAGATTTAGGATAGGATATTAAGCAAACTAATATCGTTCCCGTTGTTTCTAAGTATCTTAATATTAATTAGTATTATTCTCGTTATTTTTAAGTATCTTAATCGAGTCATTCTAGATAGAACAATACATATATACACTTATCAAGATTCTAACTTTAGTGCTTTCTTTGCTCGTTTCACTAGTTAAAATTTAGAATTTTCTAAATTCGTTATATATTCTTAATATTTGATAGCAACGCTTTTGGTTTCGATCTAAGATATTAGCCTTAAGCATCGCTAATTTTAATTTAATTAATAGCTTCAGATATTAATTCTTTTATTTTATACTAATTTTAATAAGTATTAAAGTTATTTATTCCTAAACTTCTAATCTATTAATCTTCTATAATTATTTCGTTTTAAAATTTTACTATTTTCTCGATCATTAAATTCTTACGATTCGCTACACTATATACTAAGACTACTCTATACTTCGAGATTATCTTATAATTTAGAATTCTCTTCTATTCTTTAATTATTCTACTATTTAAATATTCTTTATATTTTATTATATTAAAGAATTATTTTAATTTTATTATTTAAAAGAAGCTCTTTCGAATTTAATTAATAAGAAAAAAACGTTAAAATCTTTTAAGAAAAGAACGTAAGAAATTCTCAACGACTTTTTAAAATTTCTTTATCTTATTTTTATCTTTTTCTTTAATATTTAATACTTATAATTATCTTTTAACTCTATATTATTATAAGATTAAGAATTAAGATAATAGACTTAACTTTTTCTTTATTAAATCTTATTTCTCGTAATATAATTTTTCTAATTTTTTAACTTGCTAAGTTCTGAAAGATTAAATATTAATTCTTAAGTCTTTTTACGAATAAGATATCAAAATTAATCTCTATTATCGAGAAAATTAATTTTCGATCTTTTTAAATTAATTAAGATATTTATTTAATTAATTAAAAACGAACGAGTTAGAATAAGATCTATATTTATAAAAACTTAATCTTAATCGTCTCTCTAAGCTCTTAATCGTTTCGCTATATATATTATTCTTAAGACTTTTAAATAGAGTATATATTTATTACGATAATTTTAGAATTCTTCGTTTATTAAAGAGACCCTTAATTTAGAAGAAAGTAAGAAATTATCGATATATTTCGTTGAGTAATCGAGCGAACGATATTCGATCGAGAAGACTTCTAAACTAATAATAATAGAATCTACGTAATAATCTTCTTTAAGCTTTAAATTATCTTTATAAAAAATTAAATTAATATTAAAAATTTTAAAATTTTTTATTTATCGTTAAAATTCTTCTATAATCGAGAAAATAATTAAAGTATTATCTTCTTTAAATAAAATCGATTAGATCGTATAAAATATTATAATTTAGACTATACGAGCGACGCTTATAAATATTATTAATCTTAAATCGCTAAATCTATTTAAATTTCTAGAATCGTAAAGATTTCTTAATTAAAATATATAAAAAGAATCTTTAAAAAGCTTTCGAGTATTTAACTTTAAATTCTTTTATTTAAATCTTAAGGATTTTTATAACGCTAATAATATCATTTTTAATAATAAAAAAATAATTTATTAAAAAATATATTCTTTCTATCGTAGAGTAAAAGATTATACTATTATTAAAAAAGAGAATATTATTCGATTTAATCTTTCGACTTATTTTAGAGAATCGATATTATTTTAATAATTAAATACTCTATTATAAAACGAGAAAAGTATTATAATATAGTTATTTAATAAATTTAAACGAATTCTTACTCGTCTATAAAAATAATTTAAGATCTTTATATTCTCGACTTTAAATTAACTTATTAAATAAATATATATTTTTAAAAATATAGAAGATAGAAGAGATCTCGTTAACTACGTATAGAAAATCTTAAAATATATTATATAAGCTAATATTATAGATAAATATATAATGGTCACCTAGACGTAAAATTATCTAAATATAAAGTTATAGACTTTTATTTCGCTATTTATTATATAAATTATATTATGTTAATTTACGAAAGAACTTAATAATCGAAAGAAGCTATAATATCGACTTTATTAATAGAATAAATCGAAGAATTATTAAGAAATATATAATTATAAATAAAAAAAGAGAAGAGATTGAGAGCGAGAATATAATTAGAATCGTATTAAACGATTCGATAAAGAAAGAATTAATTTAAGAGATAGATAAGATAGATATTAAAATTATCACAGCGGCATTTCTTTTCTTCTCGATCTTTTAATATAATAAATTCCTATATATATTAATCGATATTATAATATTTAAATTATAAATATTAATAGCCGAGCTTTCTCGTATATTTTATATATTCGTAATAATTCTATTCTTCTTTTTAAAATATATAATAAGCTTACTTTTCTTTCTTATAGACGTAAAGTTAAAATTTAATAGCGTAATTATTAAATTAATTAAATTCTTAATCTTAAGTAACTT
Source organism: Xanthoparmelia taractica (assembly GCA_033085395.1). NCBI lineage: Eukaryota > Fungi > Ascomycota > Lecanoromycetes > Lecanorales > Parmeliaceae > Xanthoparmelia > Xanthoparmelia taractica. Next base: position 20,857 of record JANQBS010000326.1, on the reverse strand, counting down.
TAATATAATAGTAATTAGAGGTGTGATTAGTTGAGTATCTAATTCTTGATTATTCTAAGTTAAAAAATTCTATTTAAGTTAATATTAGCTAAGCACTTACCTTAGCTAATTTCTTGATTAACTTAGCAAATACGTTTTTTATAATAGTATTCACCGAAATAGAAGAAAAAGCGAGTGATCTCGCTTGCTATTTAAGTATATAGAAAAATCTTATTAATTAAGTAAATTCGTTAATAATAGTATACTAAAATTAACGAGAAGTTAATAATAGTAAAGTCTTTTAACGATTAAATAAAATAATTAGAATATTAATTAATAAATAAATATCTTTATATTATCATAACGATTATACTTTATTGTCTTCTTTTAATCACATAAACGTTATCATAAAAGATAATTAAAAGAAGATATAAATATAAGATAGATGCGCGTAATTATTAATAAGATGCTTAAATAATTCTAAAATCGATCGATATTCGCAGAGGAGAAGAAAGAAATTCGAATATAAAAATTACAATAAGATATAATCTTTCTTTTCGAATATTTAATAGCGATTTAAGATTCTAAATACGAAGATATTAAAAAATAAGTTTCTTAATAATAATTTGAGATTCTAAATACGAAGATATTAAAAAATAAATTTTCTTCTTCTTTCTCTCTACAATTCTCTTCTTTTTATCTATTAATCTCTTTTTTCTTATTATAATCTCTTCTTTCGTATTCTATTAATCTCGAGAATAAAATAACTATATTAAAAAAGAGCAAATATCAAGATTTAGAAGATTTAGAATATTAAGCTAGAATGTCAAGCAAACTAGTGTCGTTTCCGTCGTTTCTAAGTATCTTAATACAAACTAGTATCGTTCCCGTCGTTTCTAAGTATCTTAATCGAGCCATTCTAAATAGAACAATACACATATACACTCATCAAGATTCTAACTTTAGTGCTTTCTTTGCTCGTTCCACTAGCTAGGATTTGGAATTTTCTAAATTCGTCGTATATTCTTAATAGTTAAGTTATTCGAAATTTCGAATAATAAAAAGAAATCGATTTTAATAAAATCTTTATCTTATTAATTAAATTTATAAGTTATAAAGCTATCTTCGTATTAATTATCGCTTTAAATTAAGAACTTAAGTAAATAAACGTAGAAATCGTATTCTTATACGATAAAGTTTACAAGATTATCTACGTATCTTAATTTATTAAATTTATAATTAAAAATTAAGAATATAAGATATATAAGCTTATTAAAATATTTTATAATTTAAAGCAATCGCTTAGAGTTTAATATAATATTTTAGCTATCTACTTAAAGAAATTAAATTTCGAGCCTATCGCTATTAATCTTTCAATATTTGTTAATAATAAAAATATTATTATTATTTATATAAATAATATTCTTCTCGCTAATATTAATAAAAAGAATATTTAAATTATTAAGAATAAGCTTAATAAGAAGTTTAAGATAATTAATTTAGATTCGTATATCTATTATCTCGATATATTAATTATTAAAAATCGCGTTAATCGTATTCTTCGTCTTAAATAGAAGAATTATATTAAGAAATTTCTAAAGAAGTATAGCATATTAAATTTAGCGCTAGTTTCCACGTCTATAATTAGCGATAATTTTTATATCGCTAATAATAACTTTGTGATTATCGAAAAAAATCGGCTTATCTATTAATTCGCTATATTAGACACTCGACTCGATATTATATATACTATCTTAGTGATCTCTCGATACGATTTAAACTCTAATAAATCTTATTAAAAAGCTATTAAACGAATCTTTTGATATCTTAACGATATTAAGAATTAATAGCTTATATTTAGAAAAGATTTAAAGTCGCTTACTAATTATATAGACGCGAATTAAGCGAGAGATTAAAATATTTAACGTTTTATTTCGAAATACGTCTTTAATATAAATAATATAGTTATTAATTAATCTTCGAAGCGTTAATCTACGATCGCTCTTTCGATTTATAAAATTAAATATATCGATTAAACTTAAATTATAAAGAAGATAATCTAATTATAAGAATTTTTAAATTAACTTAATTTTAATATTAAATGCGCTTAAGCGATTATTATTTATTATAATGATTAAGATATTATAGCGCTAGCTAAGAATTCTTAATTTTATACTTATATTAAGTATATTAATATTTAATATTACTACGTACGAAAATAAGTTATCGTCGATATTATTATTCTCGAATATATATTAATAAATAAATAAATAGCTAATAAACTTATTAAGAGTCTTTATAAGAATAAATTCGAGTTATTTCGATCTCTAATCCAGCTAAAACGTCGCCCGTAATCTTAAGTAGAAAAGCTTCTATTAGAAAAGCGATACCTCGCTATCAAACATCGCAATAACGCCTCACTATTACCTCATAGACCTATATCATAAGGCGCATCACCCTAACATATATTACAATTAATCACTACTATCAAGTATTAGTATTCTAAATAATCCTCACGGGGCCTTATAGTTAGTTGCATATACGATAAAGGTTTATATTTCAATTAAATTACTTATCACCCTTATATATATTCTTTAACCGTAATTTAATAAGAATCTAATATATATTTATTAAACGAGAAATTTTTATCTTTAAAAATCGTTATTTAATAAAAAGTGAAAAATTTATATAAGACGATAGAACGAATATAAGTATATGTTCTTTTCACTATTGCTACCCTAGGTTTATTTCTTATAATAAGTATATTAGCTTTATAATAGCTATTCGACGTTCGAGTTAGAATTTTTAAAACTTATATTTTAAGTAGAGAATCGATAGCGTGCGAAGAAAAGTATTAAAAGTTAAATCGCGTGTTTACGTGATATATCAAGACCTAATAAACGTTAAGTCACGTGACGTTATCTAATTAGATCGCACTTATCTCTTATAGCACACTTAGAATAATATAACTAAGTGTTCTACCTTATATTTTAATATAAATCTTATTAATCGAAAGTTTTTTTCTTAAGATTCTTTTAGAAATTTTTATTAAAAATATAATAATACTTATAATTATATAGAAATTAGAAATAAATACTTATAACATTAGCGAGTATATTCGCTTGAAGATATATCTTTCTAATAAGAATAATATAATATATATTTAATAAGAATTCTATATTATCGATAATCTTATTATTAAGATTCTTATTAAGATTTTTATTAAGATTCTTATTAAGATTAATATTATAAAGTTAAAAGAAATTATTCTTAATCTAATAAGAAATATTATAACTATTATTTCGTATAAGAATATCGAAATAATTATTATCTTTATTAATTCTCGATTATAAATTAAAATTTTTATCTTTAATAATAAAAGAATAATTATTTTATTTTATTTTAATATTATTATTTCTATTAACTTTAAATATCGATTTCTTAATTTATTTATAAATCGTAATTTTATTTTCGAATCTTAAAAGCTTAATATTTTCTTCGTCTATATATATATTATAAATTATAACGTTTTAAAAGTCTTCGTAAGAAATAATATTAATCGCGCTACTAATTTATTTTATAAGATTAAGCTCGATATTATTATAAAGTACGAAGTAATTAATTATTTCTTGTTTAATATTTCTTAATATAATCTTATTATTAGAGTATCGAAGCGAGCTAAATCTTAAGAATAAATTAAGTCTAGCTTATAAAAGTTAATAATTACTATTACTATCTTTATAATTATTATAACGTCTTTCGCTTAAGCGATAAAAGAAATACACTTTATAGAAATTATCATTTATAATATTTTAAAAGCTCGTTTCACGCTTATTATTATAATAATAAATTTCTCTTTTTTATAATAGAATATAAATAATATTAAAAACGTATTTAAATCGAAATAAATAAATATTTCTCTTTTTAATAATTAAAGAGACCTTTATAAATTAGATTAAATATAAATATATTCGCTAAGTTAGAAGAATAAAGAAATTATTAATAAAGAATTTAATAAATTATACTTTTAGAATCGAATAAAGTAAATTATTATTATTACGCTCTTTTTATTCTTATACTTTATTATTTAAAAGATTACTTTAAAAGACAAACGTAAAGAACGTATTATAATAGATATTTAAGTATTTAATAAGATTATTATATTTAATACTTATTCGATATCTTCTTAATTAGAGATTTTAGTAATAATAAAAAATATTAAGTTTATTTCTACGATTAATATAATAAGTTTCTTCTATTAATAATAAATTAATTTAACGTATTAATATCGTTTTATTATATATTTTTATTAAGATTAGAAATTATTTAAGATCTTTATTATAAGCTATTATAATTCTTCTATCTATATATAGCGTATAATTAATTGAATTCTTAGATTATTTCGATATTTCTATTATACTTATATTAATAATATTATAATTTTTTTTAGCGTCTTTAAAAGAGTATAAATCTTATTTATAATAAGTCTTCTTAAAGCTAATAGAAATAAATATTTATTTATTATCTTAAAAAAAATTTCTTAATTATTTTATAATATAATTATTAAATTAAAAAATCGATATTTTAAGATTAATTACTACTTTTAATAAGCTAATTATTATTATAAATTTATATTTTTTAAAATTTTTTAACTAGCTTAAGAAATACTTAAATCTTATTAATTATCTACGATAGTATATTCTTTACTACTTCGTTATAGCTAAGTTATTATAATTACGTAAAATCTTTTTTAATTAATATATATATTAGAGTTAAAATTAAAATATATAAAATATTATACGTAAAAAGCTAACGAGTAATATATATCTCTCGATTCTTATTTTAAAAGAATTAAATATTTTTTATTAATTATAAAAATTATTCGCTTCTTTTAATATTCTTTATTATTTCGAGGAGAAGCGATAATTATATATAAATCTCGATGCTAGCAAGAAGTTCGAATTCGACGCTTACGTTTATTATTCTTCGAACTCGCCGATCGTGATTAATCTATTAATTATCTCTTACGATAAGAATACATTAAAATAGCAATTATAATAATTAATTCTTTTTCTAAATCGATTATTTATAGATACTAAAATTTACTACTAGCTTATCGAGTTAGAAGTAACTAATCTAATATAAATTATAAAGAAGATTCGCTATATAATTAAAGCTTCTATTTTATTAATTATTATTTATATTAATTACTTTATAATAATATTAATTATTAATTAAAAAGCTTAATCTTCGCTTTATTCGTACTTCGAAGTATTTATAACACTTTCGTTTAAATATTTATTATAAGTCTAAAAAGATTAATATTATTCTTAACGTATTATTAAGATTAATAAATTATAAATATTAAATAAGTAATAAGTCGATAAAAGTAGTAAAGTGCTTTTCTATTAATTTAATAATAATAAATAAAAAGTTTTAATAGCGTTTAATATAAGAATATTAAGAATTAAGATTATTATAAATATTACGAATAGTACGCGATAATAAAGAAGAGAATATCGTTAAGCTATTTTATCGCATTATTAATAATCTATTATACTTCGATAACGATAAACGAGGTCTTCGATTCTATATTTTAGAAGTTATAAAAGTAGAAGTATTTAAGCTCGCTTATAATAAAATAAGATATTCTAACTACGCGCGTATTTATAAGAAGCTTATAAAAGATCTATATATATTTAATGTAATAAATAAACTTTATAAATTTATTTATAATTATTCTTATTATTAATTAAATTAAATATCGAGATATTAATTATATAAATCGTTATGATTAATTCTCTCGCCTATTAGATTATTTTATATTATTACAATTAACTTTATTTTTACTTTTTTCGAATCGATAAAAGACTACGACTATATATTTTTAATTATTAATAGTTTTTAACAATAATAATTTTTAATTTTTAAAAGAATTATATAATTATAAAAGAAGTGAGCTATTAAGCTTTTAAATCGACTTATCGAGATTAACTAAGATTTATTACGTGCTATACTATTAAATAGAAATCGATAATCTATTAGATAATTATAAAAGTAGATTTTTATTATATTAAAAGTCGATCTATTATATAATATTATATAATATTTATAGATAGATAACGCTTTAAAACGAATAAATTAGATAGCTAAGATAGTTCTTCGCTATTATATAATAAGTTTAAAAGATTAGAAGCTATAATTAAGAATATTATTAAGAATATTAATAGTACTAAATAATTTCACTAAGTATAGTTCCATTAATCGTATATTTATTTAAGTTCTCTATAACTTTTATATTAAAAAAGTATTAAATTTACTTCGAATTAAGAATCTTATTTCTATCTTATAAGTTATTCGCGCTACTTTTAATTACGATAATAGCTTACTCGATTATTAGAAATATTACTCGTCGCGATTATACTATAAATACGATTAATCTAGAATGATCTACTTATATAAATAAGTATCGACTCGCTTGTATTAATGCTAAAAATATTATCGCGCTCGCTTTATTAAATATAAAGAAGATCTATAATTTACGTAATTATTTATTATTCTTTAAGAAAAAAGACTTAATTAATCTTCGACTTTATAAGAGCTACTTTATCTCGATTATTTTTTTTTTCGTAAAATTAATTAATAATTAATAAAATTCTTTTAAATTCTAAAACGTATAGATTATCTTATCTATCAACTCGAGCTATTAATAAATATAAAATTTATAATATTGTATTTATAATATATTTAAAGTTAATTATAGATCTCGTTAAGAATCTCTATTAGCGTTATCGAATATTTATATTTATTATAGTAATTAAAGATTAGAAAGAATAGAAAGTCGAACGTCTTCTTTAAAAGCGTCGTATTTAATAAGAATAAGAATAATTCAAATAGTACTTAATACGCTAATTAGACTATAATTTTAAGTTAGATATCTAAGAATTAAAATAAGAATTATAATAACACGCATAGAAGTGTATTTAGAAATACGAGTCGACTAATAATAACGCTATTCTACTTCTTAATCTCGCTAAAGAACGATAATCTTATTCTTATTACGAGGTAACTACTTATATCTTTATATTTAATATACTACTTTATCGAGACAATAACTTTATTCGTTTCCGATATCTATTATAAGTATAAGATTTATCGAATATCGGATCTTCGAATTCGATTCTTTCTAGTTTCTACTTAACTAGATTCTGAAAGAAGCTGTCAAGCTACTAGTACTTAGCTAGATATCGCTGAGAAGAAATTATTATAATTCTTTCAACTCATAACTTAACCTTAATATAAACTACGATTAATCTAGAATAAGAGACCTTACTTATCTTAAGAGTTTATCTGTATTTATTAAGAGAGTAAAGCTAGAATAGTGTCATGGAAAATGGTCTTGGGATTGATAGTTGAAAAGTCTATGGAATTCTAAGGGCCGCAGTGGCGGAGATCATACTGAGAAACTAATACAAATTTGGCCTAGCCTCCTCGATCTTCCCGGAATATTCTTTCCCGAAATACCTTTGATATTGACATACAAGAAAATCATGATAACATCCCATAGCAACAAGAAAAAACAAGCGACCTCGCTTACTTATCAAATCCTTAATTTGTTAATACTATTACTTCGTTATTATTATAGCGAATTCGTATTGACGGTAAACTGCTAGAAAACTAATAATAGTAAGATTACATTAACGGCTAAAAGTATATAGTGTAGGAGTAGTTAGAATACCACAATAATAACAACATAAATACCACAAATTGATTGATATCTTCTTTCAATAATCATATAAACGCTATCGAGTAGAGAGAAATAATTCTCGGTTAGTAATACTCGTTAAGTCGTTTAAATATAGCGATAAGGTGAGTAGATGTGATACAGTGTGAGTGTCATAAGAATATAATATCTGTTATGACATTGAGTGTGATTTTCGAATGCTTTACGAAGATATCGTAAGTTAAACGATATTAGCAGTAGCTATTGCATTCTTATATTAACGTACTATTTTATTAGAGTTCGTGAGATTCTTTACGTTATATCACTGATTATATTCAGACTCGTATCTCAATCATCTAATGAGATACTACGTGATATAGTCTCTACCTTTTTGAATAACTCGCTTATTAAGAATTCGCTCTACTTTTCAAGACTTATACTCATTAATATCTTCTTTCATATATACACTATCTAACTAATTAAAAACAAAACGATTATACGAGTTAAAGTTAGAAGTAGGGGTAGACTCTAATTAAATAATGCTAAAGATCGGATATATATTTTAATGCCCTGGAATAGTTAATTTATAGATCTATTTATCGATCTTTTATAGTATTTCGAATAGGCCGACGTACTGCTAAGATAGCTTAATAATAATAGTAGCAGTGATAAAGATGAAATAGCTCTTATACAGTCGTAAATAAGCTTAATCGCCCTGCTTAAGAAACATTAATTAATGCTTTCTGTTATAGTAATGTTTTTGATTTATTTAAGCAAACGAGATGGTATTAGCTATCTAAATGCGGGTAACGATAGACTGTGATAGAGATATAGTAACTTCTCTGAGCAGATCAAGTAATCTATTGAATTGAAATTCATAAGCTAGTTCGTTGAGAGTTTTATTAATCGTAGTTGAGATCGAGTTATTAAGTAGAGCTTATATTCGCGGGAGGACTGACGGTTAGAGAGCGGGATTCTGCATAATATATAGATAGAATCGTAGTGCTATCTCCGCTATTTGATTAGTTCTTTCGCTACTTTTATTCGTCTAAGAATAATAGAAAGTCGAATAAAGTAAGTTCACTTCGAGCTTCTTAAATAGCTTCGATTAAAGCTTAAAAAGAAACTTTCTATCACGATCCGTGAGTAAAACCCTTAAGATTTCTTAGTTCATAATGTTAAGTCTATTAAGTAATGTAGTAGCCCATTAAGCGATAGAATAGTTCTTTTTCTTAGGCACGAAAGTCACCTTTTTTATGAACTTATCTATCACAAAAAGAATAATATCGAACTTCTTATTTGTTGATTTTGAAAGTGCTAGAATAAAATTTAAAGTAAGTGTATAAAATAACACTGACGGTGACTCGATTGACTATAGAAAGTTATATAAGCGATATCGGCGTGTTTGAAGAATAAGGCATTAAGAATAGAATCTAATGTATTGTCGAAGATATTTAATTAATTTATATATATATTAGGTATTCGAAATTCTCTTATAAGATCTCTTAAATCCTAAATAATTATCTTTATAAGCTATTTCAAGAACGATTTTAATTATACTTTAAGATATATAAAGGCGCTACACGCCGATGAGCTTATTAACATAAAAGAAAAGATTTTAATACTTCTATGTAGTGCCTTCTATATGTCTACCAGGAACGAAAGAAAGATCGATAACGTTCTTATTAATATTCTTATTCTTAGCTATTAAGGCGGAGATTCTAATATAGAATAAGTCTATCTTGTAGTCGTTTTCGAGGCCTTCAAGGAATATAGAACTTATTTTCATAAGCGCAGTAGTGAAGAGAGCATTTAGCTTATTATACTCGTTAGAAAGGGGTGTATTGTTGCTATTAGCACTCGTAAGTCTTGAAAGTGTATCTAAGACGATGTGTTCTTTTTCAGGCTTGTGTCGAATATCGAGACGGAATTGCTTAAGAAATTGAGAAGCTCTGATGAGACGAACGTTTATTCTTATAATGAAATTTATTGAGGTAATCGATAATTATCTTATAATGTTTAGAATAGCAGAATAATCTATCTGGATGATAGTAGTATACTTCGAAGAGTCTATTAGATACCTTATTTTCTTAAGCACTCAGACGAAGTCTACTACTTCTAGCTCTATTGGTTAGTAGTTCTTCTTAGCTTAAGTTAGGTCTCGAGAAAAAAATATAATCGTTTGAATTGCAGTGCGAGAAGATTATTTATTCGAGTTAGAATTAAGTTCTCTATTCTTAATATAAAAAATCTATACTTTAAAACCGAATTCTTTTAAAGTATTTAAATTCACTCAAATTAATTTATTGAGATCGTAATAAATAAGCATAGAAGATTAAGTTAATACTACTTGTAGACTATTAAAACTTGCTTATTCTAGCTTAGTTGATAGAGGTAATTTAAAGCGTAAAGAATAGACACGACGGGGATTACCTTTCGACGAAGCTTCTTTCAAAAATCTTATCTTAAGATTCTACAAAGGCGCTACAAGCTGTGCATAGTAATGAACTAAGCTGTGTTGGAATTTGACACTACTCAGCCCTATCGCTTGTATGTAGTCAGATTTTTCAGTAGCTACAAACCATCCGTCACCCACATTTGCAATAGGTTATAAGCCCGGTCAGCCTGAATTGACTCAGCATTAGTCATCTATATCACTACTATAACAGAACAAGGCAACAAGATATCCGCTGGGGAGGGGACAGCGACACCAACCTCGAACGAATAGAAAGACCTCCAGAACAAGAAGGAGAATTCAAACGATATTTACGATTCCCTACTTGAGGTGAATCTAACGAACCTCGATAAGACTCTTCTGAAGCCTAATTACGCCCGTTTGGAAATATTGAAGGGTTATAATTATCATATATGAGCTTAGACTTATAAGAGGTTTCTACGAGAATAAGAAATATGGAAAATAGTATTAGAAAGCTTTCCTCGCTTAATAACGAGGAAGAAGACTAGAAATTAAATAATTTTAAATTAATAAATCGTCACTCTATTGACGAGTAATATTAAGAACTCTTAATAGATGTATATAGCTTATTTGAAGCGTGCGAAGAATATTTGGGACGAATTGCGACGTATTTATAATGTGAGTGGAAAGGGATAGCTTATAACGATGCTATAACGTTTCTATAGCTATATTAAGAAAAGTAATGAATTTATCGATTAGATGATTTTAACCCTGAAGTAACTCAGCGACGAGATCTATAATCTCGCCCCGAAGACTAGGCCTTTAGAAATCAGCCATGTTACGGTGATTATAAACGCGTGTTAGGGGGAGAAGTATATAATAGCCAAATTCACACTCGGCTAAGCAGATATATTAATATTAGCCCTGGCAGTCGAACAGCTTAGAAGCGTGAAATAGAATATTCGTAAGTCTAAAGAAGGCGCGAATATAGTAAGAGAAGACCGTGACAAGTAAGACTAGCGAGGACGGTCTCAAGACATTAATAAGTTAACTATTAAGTGTTACAACTGCGATAAGAGAGGTTACTATAAATCTGAGTGTATTAATCTTAGTAAGAACGATACGAATAAGAATTTAAGACTTAAGAATAATCGAAAGGCCTCGAATAAGATATAAGGTTAGCCCGCGAGGCGTAAGAATAAAGTAGTAGTTGCTGCTGAGAATTAGAATGAAAACTTATCTAAACTATCGAAGAAACGAGTCTAAATAACTCTATATAAGTATAAGAAGTTTATAAGATAACTTATCGACTTAGAAGTAACCCGATATATAACGCCTTAGCGCGAATTGTTTATTAGGTTCACACTCTATAATAAATTAGTTAAATTCGGCGATTAAGGCGAGTTATTAATTACTAGATAAGAAGATATTCAGATAAGAATTAAACGTTATATTCAGACTATAAGAAATATACTCTATATACCTAAAATAAGTATTAACTTATTATCTATTATCGCCTTAAATCGATAAGAATATATAGTAATTTTTAAAGAATAGAGTGTTAAAATCGTTAATAAATAGATTAATAGAATCGTCGCACGAGATTACGTGTCGAACGATCTATACGAACTTACGGATTATATATTAAATCGAGCGTTTGTGACTTAGAAACTAGCGGTTTAAGAGAATTAGGAATTAGCGGATTAGAAATTAGCGATACAGAAGTAAGTAAATAAGAAATTAGTATTAACTGAGATCTTAACTGTGAATAAGTCGCCTAGAAAGATATTCGAATTCGTATATAAACGACTCGGCTATGCGGGCGTATATCAACTAAAAGATCTACATTAGTATACGAGCGGTGTGAAGGCTTTTAACGTATTAACGGATTTCGAATATAAGATATGTAACGTCTCAAAGATAATTAGAACGATTAATCGCGAGCCTAAGATTAAGATAACGGTGCTCGAAGCGAGACTTTATACGAACTTTTAAGAACTATTTTTAGTTGAAAGTATTATAGAGAAATATATTCTATTTATATCACTAATTAACGAGGCGACTAAATAAGTATCCCTTCGCTCACTCGTTACGAAGATAAGTGTTTATAAATTTCTTTTGAATAACGTTAGACTACTATTAATAGAAGATTATATATTAATAATAACTATCAGGACGGATAACGCGAAGAAGTATTAAGTTACTCGAAAAGAACTACTAAATATAAGTGTGACGATGAAGTCTACGAGCACGTATATCGCATATTAGAACGAGATTTCCGAACGATTCAATAGAATCGTGATCACGCTCGCCAGATCGATACTAATTCAGTTCGAATTATCATTAATCTTCTAGACGAAGACCGTGACATATATATGTTATATATATAACCGATTACCGCAGAGAAACAGAGGAAGTAAGTCATCGAATAAGTTATAATTTAAGAAGAAATTAGATCTTAGCAAAGAGAGGGTGTTTAAGTATATATGTAAAGTATTTCTAGCTAAGAAGCAACGAGATACTAAGCTAGACACCGTAAACTATCTAGGGATTTATACTAAGTATTATTCGAGCACTTAGTATCGTGTGTATAGATCGAATAAGAATCGATTCGAGTGATTTATAAATATGAAGTTTTATAAGAATCGCAAAGGTCTAAAACTACTACTTAAAGGTCTACTTTCGAAATTCGACTAGTTACGAGCGGACATCTTAGTTATAAACCTTAATCACATCGAGATATCTAATAAGATTTTAGATATTTTAAATAATATTATATCTAGCGACGATAACGATTAGAATAATAATATATAGTCTAAAGACCACGTCACGTCGCTATTAACAAATAAACAAAATATATCTTTAAGCGAATTCGAATTAGAGGGAGATTTCTCGTAGAAGAACTTAAATATCGGAGACGATTCGCAATAGAATTAACAAAATAAGAATAGCTCTTTAATTGAATCTCCCTTAATATCGAGAGTTCTCGTTACTAAAACACTCAATAAAGAAGAGATTTTAGCGACTCATGAACTATTAATTCTAGATGCTTTAATTATCACATTAGCATCTAATCTTAGAACTAGAGCCTTTAGCAAATAATTTATTAAATTAATAGTAGCATTTAATAGGCCAGCCCGCATTAGAAAGAAGATTATAAGTTAGAAATTCTTTAAAGAATTCGGTAAATTAAGAGCACACCTCGTCTATGGGTTATTAAAGATCGAGCCGCTTATATACGAAGAAGTTATTAATGAATCTGACTCACGAGAATAAATCATAGCCATGACTGTTGAACTTACGGCTTATATGATTAATAGCATATGGAAAATCGTTTAGGTCCCAGCGGGACGCAAACTAATTATATATAAGTAAGTTTATAAGATTAAATATAATCTCGATAGGATTATCGATAAGTATAAAGCCAGATTAATCGCTCGAGACTTTACTTAGATAACTAATATCGATTTTAATAAAACGTTTACTCCTATTATAAGGTTTGAATCTCTATAATTACTATTTGCGCTCGTAGTACTTCTAGAACTACGATGTTATTAATTGAATATGAATAACGCATATCTCAATAGTATTCTACGAGAGATAATCTATATAATCTTCTTATAGAGTTTTTCTATCTCGTTAGGTATTAAAGAAAATAAATTATAGCTACTAAAGAGTTTATATAGTCTTAAGTAGTTAGCGCGTACTTGAAATTAGAAATTTAGTGAGATACTTAGAAAGATGAGTTTCAAGGCCATTTCTTTAGATAAATATATCTTTATTCGAATCACTGAAAGCGAGTTAACTATTATCGGTCTCTATGTTAATAATATTCTCGTACTTATTAAAACTAAAGCACTTATAACTCGAATTAAGAATTAGATTAAGCAAGTCTTTAAGGTGAAGAACTCTGGGCCAGTAAAAAGAATACTAAGTATTTAAACTTATCGAATCAAGAATGCGCTAGTGATTGAGCAGTCGCAGTACGCCAGAAAGATACTTCAGCAGTACGATATAGAGCAGTGCACCCCGGTTAGTACTTCAATCGATGGATATAAGTTTATTTAACTCGCTCGACCTAAAGAAGAACGAGTCGATTAGCGGGGATATTAAAAACGAATTGAAAGCCTTATATATCTCATGACTGAAACACGTTCTGACTTGACCTTCGTTATTAGAAAGCTAAGTTAGTACTGTCATGATCCAACTATACGTTATATGAATACACTCAATCGCGTACTCAGATACGTGGCCGGAATAGTTAAATATTGTTGATATTAGGTAATCATTTCGCTCGGTTTCTAGTCAATTCCAGCGGGGAAGAATCCCCTAGTTTAGTCAGCGTTCTATGGGTGGAGATAGCGAATAATGGCGAATCTAATGAAATCTTCTCGGCGAGTATATAGACTGGTCCATGACCGCCTTCATGTGCTTTCTTCCTTATGTTCTTAAGACCTGATCAATCAGATCAATCAGCTAGCCTTAGCCAATCATTGAACAGTATTTCTGCTTAGTCATAGCTTTCCCGCTGCCTGCAAATCAGTCATTGCAACAGGTTATGAGCCCGGACTGCGCTAGTCTCAGTAGCCGTGACGGGTCCCTCACTAAGCGGCAGTGTTGTACGGAAGTCCCACGTCGAGCTGGGCAACGGAAGCCCCACAGCGCTGGGCAACGGAAGTCCCGTGTATTATCGAGTAAAGTGTCGGGGCGTTGGCTAGGAGAAAGGAAACAAAGGAACGACACCTATAGCAACGAGACACCATCGAAATACGACGGGCAGATGAACTTCAGGCCAGAGGGCCAGAAGGAGTCAGGCAATAGACTCTAAGCCACGTACGTGGCAGAGGGAGCAGCAATCGAGTACTCTTTCCCCCACCCCCGAGCGAGCGATTGAGCGGTGAAAGGTTTTAAGGAGACTACGAGTCAATAGTTAAGGATCAGAGGGAGCTACGTGAAGAGACTACGAATATCAAGGGGAAAAATACGGTCTACTGTGCGTGATAGGCCTGAGTATTGAGAGGGAGTGTTGGAATTTGGCACTACTCAGCCCTATCGCTTGTATGTAGTCAGATTTTTCAGTAGCTACAAACCATCCGTCACTCACATTTGTAACAAGCTGCGAAGATAGCCTATCAGATCAAGATAATGCTCTAAATCTTCAAGAGTTGCGGGATAGTTTAGCTTGGCAATTACTTTAAGTTTGTTATCTATAGTAGCCATTTCCAAAGAATTAACATATTAATTAAGTAGATTTACATTTGAATATCTCAAAAAGGTTTTCTCAAGGGCGATTGAAATATTATACTTAATTAGAAGTAGAAAAAGTCTTCTTAAGTGATAAATATGCTCAGAGAAACTTTTAGAATCAACGATAATGTTATTAATATAGGCTTATGCGAAGTCTTTAAGAGCTCTTAGAATATAATTAATTCTTCTTTATACGTAGATAATTAAATTCATATATCCCATAATTGAAACATTAAATATTTCTACCCTCGGTGCGTGACTACTATAAGTATATATCGAAAGTCGAGATATACAAGTTATTGATAGAAGAATAATACTATATCCAGTACTATTAGATAAGTGTAATTAAGTAGCTTCGAGATAATATTAGATTAAAGAGACACGAGATAGACGTCTAATATAATAAGATCGTTCAGACCTCGAATATTAATCACTACTCTATCCTTTCTTTTATTATTTAATAGAGTTTTTCAAATAACGAAGATAGAATAGCTAAACGGAGTTGACTGCTTAATATACTTCAGACGACCTTACTGCTGCAGAGCATTAAAGGTTTTGTTAACTACTGTCTTGTCTATTAGCCCAAAAGAATAAATCTTCGCTCTCTTACTATTAGATAGTCTTAACTATTAATTATCTCGAAGAGAAAGCTTTATTTATTTATTCTGTGACACTTTAATAAAATCTTTATTTTTTTATAGAGATAAAAACTTATCAACTAAGTTAGTTAATTACTACTTTTTCAGCTTATTTTTATAGATCATCACATCGTTAGAAAGCTTTAATTCTACGCTCTCAGAATTAACAAAATTATCTAAGATTTTATTGAGAATTTTACTTTCAGTATAATTAACTAGAGATATAAAGCTATTAGCTAGACTTATTGACGTAATAGTCGCAAAAGTAACTACTTTTTTGACTTAATTCGATAATTCTACATTAACAAAGAAGACGTTTTCGTAGTCGACTTCTCGTAGCGTTCTCAGATATAATTTCTTAAGAATTTACATAGCATAATTAGTCTTATTTTTAACTATCACATTAATAATATTAATATTAATCATATATGTATACATAATTAGATTGTGCTGCTTTGTAGGCTCGAAAATAAAGTCCCTATTAGATAGATTCTTAGGCGTGATAACAGATAGAATTTACTAAGCTCTCGATACAATAGTGAGTGTCTTTTGTGCTCGAATTGGCCGTTTTATATACTAATCGATATTATAAGTTGTAATTTTAATAATAATATCATAGCTATCAATACGAGCCTCGTTTCTACTCACATCAAGCATAATCTTCTTCGATCTCATAATATTATTTCTTATTAGTAGATTTACCTTTAAATTATTAATTAAATAAATCTCTCTCGTAATATAAGTAAGGGCCTTATTATTATTCTTTTTGAGATCTAAGAGATACATTAAAACAAGCACATATTTATCGGTATTATGCATTGTAGAATTAAGCCCTTTAACACGCAGATAAGATAATATCTTTCTAATTTCCACATTAGAAAGAAGAGATAAAAGTTATTACTTATCGACCAATATCACATTAGTGTCTAAATTAGCACACTCTTTTTTATTCTTAGCTATATTTAATTTAAATCGTAATAAAATATAAGCGTAATTCCACCTATAAAAGCTAAAACTAGTGTCTAATTCAGCTCTATTCTTGAAGTCTAATTAAATAATTTTCATGATAAAGACATCGATATTCGTTTGTGTATTTGTCGGAAGTAATAGTTTAGAATAATATTCGGCTCGCAAATGCTTATGCAATTTCGACTTAGAAGAGAAAGCCAAATCACAATTTCTATAGTACGTTTGAATGCTTATATATTTAGCAAAAGAATTATTATAATATTAATTATTCAAGTCATTAAAATTATAATCTAACTACTTCTATCTCTAATAGTCGTTAATTTCCGTATTCTATTAAAGCGTATTTTCTTTCGCTTGGCTAGGATTTTCTTGCTTATTTTTAGTGATCGCTTCTACTTGATAAGTAGCAGTCTTAAATCTAAAATTCTACTGAAATTATTGACGATTTCCGGCATTGTTTGGGCTTTCGAATTTTCGATCTACTTGATCGAATTAATTCGTTTATGACAGTCGATTCGTCAAACCTGACGTGTTTTGCTGCCCTTCGGCTTGTACGAAAGATCTTTGATTCGTGTCTTGCTATGACCGTGGACCGTAGCGAGGATTTGGCTGATAGCCGTACTGTTAAGGGCGATAAGCATTCTGAGTAAAGGAGTTAGAAGGCCGAAATGGTGGCTGCTGACGGTACGGCTGCTTATACTACTGCTGCTGTCCAAATGGCTGAGAAATAGGATTGAATTGATTCTGCTGACCTTGACGAATTGAATTGAAAGCTGGATTTGAAAGGCCTTGCTGAAATGCATTCCCCAGTGCATTTCGATAGGCATTCCCACGTTGTTGCTGAGACCTTTAAGCGAATGCTTAATATTGTTATTAACGAGTATATAGCTTAAATCAAGCTACTTTCTTTATATCAAGCATTTGAATAAAGCTTACAATAATAATAGCTACATTTAATTAGTCAACAAAAACACGCAACTCCGGCACAATTCCCTGGTAGGCAAATGTCAACTAATTTTAAATACTATCAATATTAGCTAATTTTACATATCTTACTACTGCTTACATATAGCTAATAGACTCTCGTCGAGAACGAGTATCTGCCAACGTATATCTTTCTACAGTAAGATTCGAAAGTACTACTCTTGGTAGTTCCTTGAATCTTACAGAAAGAGCTCTACATTATTCTTTCACTCCACTATCTTCTGCACGAAGACCTCTTCGCTTTAAATTTAATAGCTCTAAGGTATATTAAGCAAGTATAGAATCACGAAAGCAGATATTTACATTAATACGAACTATAGCTTCTTCTTTCACAGCTGCTAAATTATAAATTCTTTCAACAAATAGAATCACACTACGATAATAAACGTTCTTCTTAATAGTTATAATCTTATTCTCTTCGTAAGACTTATCTAGAAAAGAATCGAAATAGCTTAATTCTATAGTATTTCATTTGCTATTAGAACTCGGTGCTCCTACGGCTTCTACTATGGGTTCGAGTTCTTCTAACTCTTCTAATAAGTCTTATTCTCCCTTAGATCTAGTAGATAATTATAAGTTATTAATAACATTTATAACGATAGAGTTGATAGTATTATTAATTATATCTTATAGTTGTTAAACTATGAAATTAATAGTTATTTTAGGCGTAGTTTAACTTGACTACCTACGATGAAAAGAGTTCGAATTATTAATAGTAGTGTTCGTTAATTCCTCACGGCTTTCTAGTGAAGGCGATAATATAGAAGACGAATTATTTAATGAAGAATCACGATTATTGTTAGTAGAATTGTCATCAACATTAGTAGAATTATTAGTAGAGTTGTCGTTATTAACATTAGCAGGGTTATTAATAGTTGATGATCGATTAGGTGTATTTTCAGTAGAAAAAGAATTAAAGAGTAGGTTCCTAAGAGGCTGAGTGACTTACTCGAAACGCCGGATAGATTTACGAAAAGCAGGTTTATCAACGGCTTAGTTAGATGGCCAACGATCTTGAAATAAGAAATAAGTAGTCGTTCTTGATAAATTAGCAGTAGAAGAAGAATTAATAGCAGATATTGACCTAATAGGTCTGAGAGTGTTAAACGTAAGATGCTTATAAATCTTCTTAATATCGTTAGATATTAAATTAGCGTATTTATGACCGATGGTAATAAATTTCTAGATGTCAAATGCGAGAATAAGTACTTATCTATCTATTAAAGTAGTTAGCGTTGATTTGTGAGACTAATTAATAAAAGAAGTAAAAATAGAGAAAGACTTTTGATAGGCAAAGAGCAAAGAAAAGCTAATAAGAAATCTTGCTAATCTAATAGCTTACTTATTTAATGAATTCGGTGACGATAAGTGAGCTATATTAATGAAGAACTTCTTTTAAACGATTCGACAGTTATTTAATATCGAAATTAAGCGTTACTATTATATTGTTATGGAAAATAATCTTAAGATTAATAATTAAAAAGTCTATGAAATTCTAAGGGTCGCAGTGACGGAGATTATGCTAAGAAACTAATACAAATTTGACCTAGCCTCCCCGATCTTCCCGGAATGTTCTTTCCCGGAATGCCTTTGGCATTGGCATACAGGAAAACCATGACAAATAGAGTTCTAAATAAGTAGAACACTTCGAATCTACAAATCAATCGCCGCTAGAATAAGTATCTTCGCTAGATTCCTAAAGCGTATAGGACTTTAGATACTAGAGAACTAGAAGTGAAGATAGATGTTTACTCGATATAGCTCTCGCTAGATCTAGCGATACTTCGTTACTAGATCTTAAAAGAGATATATAAGATAATAATAATTAAGAATACGCGTATTAAAAGAATACTTCGAGATAAAAGAGATTATATAGTAGAGATAATACGAATTTCGATAAAGAAAAAGAATCTATACTCGATAATTCTAGAATATGCACAATCCTAGGATATGCATAATTAGAGCTAGGGTTAGCATTACTAAAATACCTACATCTCATTAATTGACCTCTGCTTAAATCGCATTATTATTTAGTGTATTTCTTATTAAAGAATCTTGCCCGTTAAGTAAAAATTAATAGAATCTTTAAGAATAAGATTATAAAAAAAAAATTAAATAATTGTAAAGCTTTATAATTACACTTTTTATAAATAGCGCTTTAAAACAACTAAATTGTGTTAGAAATACGTCTTTATTCGATTTATTAATAAATCTTAGCGCGCGAGACTTATTTAAAAGAATATAATGCGATAGAGTAATAAGGCGAAGTATAATGTGAGTCTATAACGTAACTTTATCTCTTGTTAGCTTATATTATTTATAATTAATTTAAATAATATTAATAAAGAAGAAGAAGAAGAAGAAGAAGAAGAAGAAGAAGAAGAGATTATTAAAGAAAGATGACTTAATTATAGATAGATAGTTGAATAATAAAAGAATAATTAATTATTAACGTCTTTCTTTATTATTAGCGACACTAAGATATCTAGATATCTAGATATCTATTAAGTTATTATTTTTTAAATTTTATTAATCTCTCACTTCGTGAAAAGATTAATATAATCTCTTCTTTTATTACTTCTTCTTTTATTATATTCTTTACTATCTTTTTAATAATCTTTTTATCTCTTTTATCTTATTCGTCTTATTTATCTCTTTTATCTCGTTCGTCTCGCTTATCTCTTTTATCTCGCTATTACGATTATAATAAAATCTCTTACTATAAGATCTCTTATAATAAGATCTTCTATAATAAGATCTTCTATAATAAGATCTTCTATAATAAGATCTTCTATAATAAGATCTTCTATAATAAGTACGGGTTGGAAAGGTGTGGTATCTGTTAAACATAGTCGTTTTCAACTTTTTTTTAACTTTTTTTAAAAAATTATATCTTTTTAA
>JANQBS010000325.1:0-39834 GCA_033085395.1 Xanthoparmelia taractica | reverse complement strand
ATTTACTAAGCTCTCGATATAATAATAAGTGCCTTTTATACTCGAATTAATCGTTTTATATACTAATCGATATTATACGTTAAGATCTTAATAAGAATATTATAACTATTAATACGTGCTTCGTTTTTACTTATATTAAGTATAATTTTCTTCGATCTTATAATATTATTTTTTATTAGAAGATTTGCTTTTAAATTATTAATTAAATAAATCTCTCTTATAATATAAGTAAGAGTCTTATTATTATTTCTTTTAAGATCTAGAAGATATATTAAAATAAGCATATATTTATCGATATTATGTATTGTAGAATTAAGTCCTTTAACACGTAGATAAGATAATATCTTCTTAATTTTCACATTAGATAGAAGAGATAAAAGTTATTACTTATCGATTAATATTATATTAATCTCTAAATTAGTATATTTTTTCTTATTCTTAGTTATATTTAATATAAATCGTAATAAAATATAAGCGTAATTTTCGTCACGAAAGCTAAAATTAGTATCTAATCTAATTTTATTCTTGAAGTTTAATTAAATAATTTTCATAATGAAAGTATTAATATTCGTTCATATATTTATCGGCGATTTAAACGTAGAAGGTAATAATTTAGAATAATATTTAACTTATTAATATTTATATATTTTCGACTTAAAAGAGAAAACTAACTTATAATTTTTATAATACGTTTAAATATCTATAAATCTAATAAAAGAATTATTATAATATTAATTATTTAACTTATTAAAATTATATTTTAATTACTTCTAATAGTCGTTAGTTTTAATATTTTATTAAAGCGCATTTTCTTTCGCTTAATAAGAACTTTCTTACTTATTTTTAATAATCGCTTCTACTTAATAAATAATAATCTTAGATCTAAAATTCTACTAAAATTATTAACGATTTTTAATATTATTTTAACTTTCGAATTTTCGAATTACTTAATCGAATTAATTCGTTTATAATAATCGATTCGTTAAATCTAACGTATTTTACTACCCTTTAGCTTACACGAAAGACCTTTAATTCGTATCTTATTATAATTATAAATCGTAGCGAGAATTTAATTAATAATCGTATTATTAAAAGCGATAAATATTTTAATTAAAGAAATTAAAAGATCGAAATAATACTTACTAGCGATACGGCTATGTATATTACTTTTGCTATTTAAATAACTAAAAAATAGAATTAATTTTTTTTATTAATCTTAACGAAATAAAGTTAATAAAGAGTCTTATTAAAAAGCATTTCTTAGCGTATTTCGATAGGTATTTTCACGCTATTAATTTTAATAATTTTAATACTAATTTTAAGATTTTTAAGCGAAAGCTTAATATTACTATTAGCGAGTATATAGCTTAGATTAAGCTACTTTCTTTATATTAAGTATTCGAATAAAGCTTATAATAATAATAGCTAAATTTAATAAGTTAATAAAAATATATAATTTCGATATAATTTCCTAGTAGATAAATATCAACTAATTTTAAATGCTATTAATATTAGCTAATTTTACGTATCTTACTACTACTTATATATAGCTAATAAACTCTCGTCGAGAATAAGCATCTATTAACGTGTATCTTTCTATAGTAAGATTCGAAAGTATTATACTTAGTAATTTCTTGAATCTTATAAAAAGAGCTTTATATTATTTTTTCATTTCACTATCTTCTACACGAAGATCCCTCCGCTTCAAATTTAATAGCTCCAAGATATATTAAGCTAATATAGAATTATAGAAATAAGTATTTATATTAATACGAACTATAGCTTCTTCTTTTATAGTTATCAAATTATAAATTCTTTTAACAAATAAAATTATATTACGATAATACACGTTCTTTTCTATAGTTATAATCTCACTCTTTTCGTAAGACTTATTTAAATAAGAATCGAAATAGTTTAATTCTATAGCATTTTATTTGCTATTAGAATTTGCTATAACTATACTTATAATAAGAGATTCGAGCTTTTTAGACGAGCCTCGTTCTTCTCTAGATTTAATAAATAATTATAGATTATTAATAATATTTATAATAGTCTAAGTAAAAGCATTATTAATTATATTATTAATTATATTATTAATTATATTCTATAATTGCTAAGAGGCGAAATTATTAATTATTTCAGATGTAATTTAACTTAACTATCTACGATGAAAAGAGTTCGAATTATCGATAATAGTATTTATAGTTATTAATTTCTTACGATTTTCTAATAAAGACGATAATATAAAAGATAAATTATTGAATAAGACATGATTAGTAAAATTATAATTAATTAATAATTAATTAGATATATTCTTAATAGAAAAAGAATTAAAGATTAAATTTTTAAGAGATTAAGTGAATTTTTCGAAACGACGAATAGATTTACGAAAAGTAGATTTATTAATAGCTTACTTTGATAATTATTAATCTTAAAATAAGAAATATATAATTATTTATAATAAATTAGTAATAGAATTAGAGATAGAAAATAATCTAATAGATTTAAGAGTGTTAAATATAAGATATTTATAGATTATCTTAATATCGTTAAAGATCAAATCTACGTATTTATAACTAGTAATAATAAATTTCTAAATATTAAATGCGAGACTAAGTATTTATTTATCTATTGAAGTAGTTAGCGTTGATTTATAAGATTAATTAATAAAAGAAGTAAAAATAGAGAAGACTTTTAATAGATAAAGAGCAAAGAAAAGCTAATAAGATCTTATTAATCTAATAGCACACTTATTTAATTAATTCGATAATAATAAATAAGACATAATAATAAAGAATATCTTCTAAATCGATTCGACTATTATTTAATATCGAAATTGACGTTATTATTATATTATTATAAAAAAGGTTTTAGAATTAATTATTAAAAAGTCTATCGAATTCCAAGGGCCGGAGGGCGGAGATCTACTGGGAAACTAATATATATTTGGCCTAGCCTCCCCGATCTTCCCGAAATGCCTTTGGTATACAGAAAAACCGTGACAATAAGACGATCTTTAATAAAGAGAATATTAAGTTTTTTATATTTCTTAATAAAATATTAATCTTAATTAAATCTTATTATTAATTTATAAAATTAGAGATAATAGAATTAATATAATTAATGCGAAGAATTAAGTATCTTATTATAACTTGATATATCGACGCGACGTTAAGTAAATCTTAAGTAATAATATATACGAATTATTTAATAACGATCTTTATAATTAAATAAATTAAAATAATCTTTATTAATATTAATAAATTTAACTTACGATTAATAAGAGCTTCTATATACTTATTTTAATTTAATCTTAACGTATAATATAAATTTAAAAAGCTTTACGTTATTTTAAATATTTTCTCTTAACTAAAGATAAAGAATATAAAAATATCTTAAATAAAAAAATATATTAAATAATTTAATATTTAATAATTTTTAGATAATATATTATATAATTTTAATTAAAATATCGAACGACTTTAAATTTAAATTAAAGCGAAGTTGTATTAATAATAAACGCTAGACTAGAATTCTTAAGATCTTAAAGTTCGCTTAATCTATTATCGATAAATAAGATATAAAATAATAATTAGAGAAATTACGATTTAAACTTCGTAATAAGCTTATTTATTTCATAAACGAAATTAATAATAAAAAATAATTATATATTTTTAATACTCCTTATAAGAAAGTCTTCGAATTAATATATAATTATTATAGCTATAGTGAATTTTATCGTACGTACGATTATATTATAAACTTCTTATATTTAAGAAAACTATCTTAATAACTATAAAAGTATATTTATTATTATTCGAAATATTAAGTTAGTTAAATAAAGAGATATTTATCGTATAAATCGCTACGCTTAATTACTTCTTTATCGATATATTTTTATATAATAAAAATAAACTTTATTATTACTCTATTCTCTATATAAAAAGATATCTATAATATAATTCTTATTATTATATATAAGTTTAATAAAAAGCTATTAATTATTTTTAAGAAGAATACTTAAAGTATTATAAAGTAAGTTAATATCTTTTTTACTTCTTTAATAAGATATAACTAAAAAGTATCTTAAGCGATTATCTTTAATTAAGATAATAAATTTATATTAAATTTTTAAAAAATACTATTTATTAAGTTAAATATTAAAATATTAATTTTTATAATATATTATTTTTAAATAGATAAATACTTAGAGCGAATTAATTAAATAATAAAGATTGCTCTACGCTATTACTTAATCGTAAACTTAAATAAGAACTTCATCACTATTCTATTATATATATAGATTATTTTAATTAATTTATATAATACTTTTATTAATATAATATTAAATAAAATTATATATAGATTTTATATTAACGACGTTCTAGAATTATTAATCTATCTTTCTTCGAAAAACTTCTCTTATCTTTAAGTAAAAAGATAAGAAAAATTAAGAAATCTATCGCTTAGATTAACGTAATAGTAAAATATTACTATACTACGTATTATATTAATCTTACGCTAAGAAAAAGATATATCTACGCTTATATAATAATTACTTTATATTTAGATTACTTAATAGAAAATTATTTATTTACCGTATTAAATATTTTATTATTAAACGTTAAATAAGCTATCTTACGTACGAACTAAAATTATTATTTATTATAAAAATATATTTAATTATATTAATAATATAATTAAAGTTCTACTCGAATAAAAAAGATCTCTTTAATAGAACTCGTAATTATAAACTATTACTTATTCTAGCGAAAGAATAAAAAAAAGTTAATAAATATATTATTAATAGACTATTTAATAAGAAAATAATTTAAGAAAAAACGTATTATTTAATAAAATAAAGCGATTGAAAAGAGTAATATAATATATAATACTTTATTAATTATCTTTAAGACGTCTTAGAAAAGATCGAGAAATTCGTAAGAAATATTCTTAATATCGCGAGACTATAACGCACCTATTAGCGTAGTGTATTAACGAATACTATATCATCTATAATTACTTAGATAAATCTCGCTATTTTATTTAATAGAATAAAGATAAGAGAGATCTCGAAGAGCTACGACGAAAGAATCTATCGGGTCTGAATTAGAGTTTAATATATTCACGACTCTCGTAGCAATTAATATATTTACGACTTTCGTAGCAATTAACTCTAACGTTATCGCTTCGCCGCTTCGTCGTAATATTAGACTATAGCTAAACTAGCTAGCAAGACGTCGTTAAGCTAGACGATAAAGAAAGCGAAATCTACTATCTATAGCTTTATTATCACTAGAGAACTACTATATAATAGCTTTAATTCTAATAATATTACTATTTAAAATTTACTTAATAGCTTTAATTCTAATAGTAGTACTATTTGAAATTTACTTAATAGCTTCAATTCTAATAACGTTACTATTTAAAATTTACTAACTTATTATCATCGCAAAACTCTCACGTAATCTTCTTACAACTCACATTCTTCTTACAACTCACACACTTCTTATAACTCACACACTTCTTATAACTTTCATAACATAGTATCACACTTCTTATAACTTACCTTACTTCTTGTAATTTAAAATTATTACTTATTACGCTTCTTACAATATATCTTACTTCTTATAACTTACTTTACTTCTTATAACTTAATTATTACAACTTTATACTTTTTATAACTTTCACTTATATTAATTCTTATATTCTTTTATTTTAATCTTACTTTCTTTAAATTATTTATACGTTAAATATTACAATTACGCTTAAATTAAAAATACTTTATATGTCTTTTACGTTAATTAACTCTAGAAATAAAGACGATAATAAGTATAATAAGCTTTAAGAGAAAATTAGTAAATAGTCTATTATAATCGTATTTCTAGAAATAAAGTTTATATCTAATAGACACTAGCGACGAGAATTATTTTAAAACGAATAATATTATTAAGACGAGTTTATTACTATTATAAAACTATCTAAAGATTATAAATCGCTTTATTTCTCGAAAAGAATAAATTTAATATATAAATAGCTAAAATTATAAGCTTAAAAATAAGCGACGCGAAAAGAGCGAGATTATATCTCGTTATATTCTTTATAAAAAACTTACGTATTAATTATATTAATAAAGTTTAGATAAAGAAGATAAAAAGCGACTATAATAATATATTGCGCTATTAGATAGTCTTCGAAGTCTATTAAATATATAAAAATAAAGAAGTAGCGAAAGAATTTTTATTAATTCTAGCGAATATTAACGTACGTAAATATAAAAATTACGAGCTAAGAGTAAATTTATTATACGAAAATTAAATTTTAGAATATAACTTTATTATAATAATAATAAAAATATAAACTATATACGATAAACTCGAATTTAAGAAAATAGAAGTAAAGATCTTTAACTTAATAATTACGTAGATATTAAATAATAATATTATTATCTTAAAGCGCTAATATACGAAGATCGAGATAATCTTTAATTATCTCGACGCGAAGACTAAAATAAGTTATAGAATTTCATATAATATAAGATATTCTTTATATAAATCTCGATTAATTAGTAACGAGATATAATTTAAGAGAGCGCGAATCTTTAGAGAGAAATTCGCTATCTCTTTCGAAGAAGCTCTACTCTCTTCTTTAAAAAGCTAAGTTCGTTCTCGCGTATAAATAAATCTATAACTAGCTAGAAATCGTAGAATAGATATAACACTTTTCTTAAAGATAGTATTATTAATAACTTTATCTTCTCGAGTCTAGAAAAGCTTAATTCGTTACGATAGTAATCTATTATAAAAATAGAATTATTATAATTAATAGCGCTTCGAGCGTAATTAATTATAATATAAATCGAGCTCGACGAAATTAAGAAGTAATTAAATATAATATAAAATAATCTTAAGATAGCGATTAAGAATCTATTTAAAGTAAAAGATAAAATTATTTTTCTTATAATATATATTAAAGATCTATATTAAGTTATAAAGTAATTTATAAAAAAATTATAATATATAATTAAACTAATTTTTAATTTATAAGTTTAATTAAAAAAATAAGAATAAATATATTAAAGCTCTTTAATTCGTTATTATATTATTAATAAATATTAAGTATATTCTATAAAAGAATAATAATATCGCGATAAAGCTACGCTTATATCTCTTAGCTTTAATAAAGGAATTTTTTAATAATAATAATAATTTTTAAGAATAAAAGATCTCTCGAAGTAATAATCGCGCTAAACTATAGAAAAAGAGAAATATTAAGCTTAATAATATCGAGAAGCTTAATACGAAGTATTAATTATTCGACTTAATAAATTTTAATAGCGATAATAATATTAATTTATTTATTTTCTTATCTCGAAGACGATTTATATTAATATTTACTTTATTAATATTTATATCTATTATATTATTATTAGACGTATTTAAGTTTAAATTCTTTAGATTTCGAGTAATAATTAAATTATTACCCGATAATCGTATTAATTCTTAAGCTATACGCTATTATATAAATTATTAAATCGATATTTTATAAGATATATCGCGAATAATAGAAGATATTAAGATAATAATAAGATAAGAGATTAAATATAGTATTTAATTTATATTAGAAAGGGATATAACTAAGTTTCATGTAGATCTAAAGGGCCCTCGTTGACCAGCGAGTGCGCTAGGGGTTTTTTCCCGTTGCCCGGCAGGTTGTTACGAATAGTACCTACCTAATGCTAGAACCTAATTAGTACCTGCCTCGCTAGCACCTGCTGAGGTCTTGCTAGTACCTGCCTCGGCCGAAGCAAGTAGTATTTAGGTAGTAGTTTTCGTTAGAAGAAATCAATTATCTTTCCACTCAACTTTTGAATGCCCAACAAGCGAGGTCGCTGGTGACGACATGAAGGTCGCGCCTTATTTTGACGTGACGCCCATACAAACCTGACGTAGCCACCTTGTAAGTAGTCTAATGATATTTTTCTTAACGTGGACTGAGGTATAGAAACACTCACTATATACAAGCGATAGGGCTGAGTAGTGCTAAATTTCAACAATTGTGACTGTGTATACCCGGTGCTACGGATAATACACGAGCGTTTAGATACTTAAGTTTCGGAAAGATACGAATTTCCCTACGGGGTTTACTCTATAGCTTCTTCGAAATACAAGAAATTGATATTTAGGTCTTCGATCTATTCGTACGTAAGTATAATCAAATTATGAAGCGAGATTAATTTATTATTAAAATAGAGCGAAAGAATATATCTTTAAAGAAAAAAGAAAAGTTTATTTTTTTATCGATTTTTTTATTATTAATTTAAAAACTTATTAAATTTTAGAGCTAACGTTTAAAAAATAATTAGTTCTTAGAATTTTTTATTTAATTCTCGATCGCGATAAAAGATTATAAAAATTATTATTTAATAATTATCGCTAATTAAGAGATAAGTAAGCGATTAATCTTAATAAGTTAAATTAGTATTTTAGTTTATTAAATACGTGAAGATCTTAATTTATCGCGCGCTTTTAATAATATTTAATAATAATATTATAATCTATACGATTAAAAACTTTAAACTTTTTATTTATTTTAAGTGTTATATAATTAATATTTTATATATTTAATTTAAAGAAAAATATATAAAAATTAAATATAAGAAATATAAGAAATATAAGAAATATAAGATTATTTTTTACGTTATATTCGAGTTAAAGATTTTTATATAAAAAATATAATAATTATATAGTTTAAATAACTTATTCTTAATATATAATTCGAGATTTGAAAATAAAAAAAGTATAAACAAGAGCGAAAAAAAAAGCGAAGAGTAAAGAGAAAAATAAGAAAAAAGAGATTAATAATAAAAAAAATTCGAGCTAAAGTCTAAAAAAGATAATAATAGCTTTTTTAATATTTAATACTTTCGAGTTAATAAATAATTTATATATTATTTATATAAATAAATCGAGTTAAAGATAGAAATAATATTTTAAATTTAGAGAAAGCGAAAAAGATTAAGTTTCGATAGAATTAGATTTCTATTATATTATTTTTTTATTTAATTAATCTTAATATCTTACGTTTTAAAATAAATAAATAATTTATATATAATTTATATAAATTAATAAAAATAAAGATAAAAGAATTATTAAGATTTTAGAAAAGAAAAATTTTTTAAGCTTTAATAAAATCTAATTTTCTCTTATTTAATTAATTTTAATATCTTATATTTTAAAATAAATAAATAAATTATATATTATTTATATAAATAAATAAAGTTAATAAAAAATATTTAAGATTTAAATAAAAAGATACGATTTAAGCGTTAAATAAGATTTTTTTTATAATCAATTATATAGATAACGTAACGATTACTCTATTCTACGCGATATATTCTTATATATTATAAAATATCTCGCGTTTTTAAGTAAATTAAGAGCTTATATTTCATTTATATAAATAACTCGTATTAGAAATAAAGAAATAGTTAAGATTTAAGAAAAAAAAGATTCGTTATATTAAAATAGTATTTGATTAATAATAACTCTAAGATCGAGAATAATATTAAATAAAAGTCAAGAAAATTTTAAAATAATATTAAATTAGTTATAAAATATTCGCGCGTGAATTTAGAATATTAAATATCTATTTATTAATATAAATCTTAATTTAATTAATAATTATCTAAGTAATACTTAGAATAAATAAGTTATCGCGCGAGATAAAATTTATTATAATTATTTATTTCTTTATTTTTAGATAATATTCTCTTTAATTAGATATATACGTATTTTTTTATTAAAAAAATAAAATCTTAAAATAAATAAAGATATATTCTAATTTAATAATAACGTCTTACTTTTATTTATTAAAATATTAATTCTCTAAAAGTTCGCGTCTTTTTTTAATTCGATAATATCGCGTTATAAAGTTACGTAATAAGAGCGATATAGCGATTTTAGATAATACGTGTATCGTAATCTATAGTATTTCTATTTAATTACGTTTAATTAACGTATATTAATATCTATTTAAAACGAGTAAAAATTAAATTTTATATTCTTAGAATTAAATATAAAATTTAATATCTCGCGCGATCTATTTTTAACTCTTCTCTTTCTTCTCTTAATCTCTTTTTAATAATTAAGTTTTTAATCTATAAAAAAAATTAAAAAAGAGAAAAATTAAATATTAAATAAATTAAATACGAAAGTTTTAGATATTAAGATAAATATAATTATATAAGAATAATCGATATTATTACGAAGATTCGTATTATAAATTAAAATTTTTACGCTAAAAGAATAATAATCTTTATGTTAATTAGAATAAGGCGAGTAAAAAAGTATATTAAAGATCTTTTTATTCGCTCGTAACTAATATTTTTTTTAAAAAAACGTATATTTAAAGCTATAATAAAAAGGTATTTTTTAATTCGTTAATTAAGATTATAATCGTAATAATAAATTATCTTTTAAATATAAAGTATAAATAGAATATAAAAATAATAAATTTTTATTAAATAATTAATAAGCGAAGTATAAAATCTTAAAAGAAAATAAACGATACGTAAAGTATAAAGATCGAGATATAATATATAAAATAGTAAAAAAAGATATATTTTATACTTAAGAATAATATATATAATATTTAATTTATAAAAGCGTATATAATTTAAATTCGATAACGAAAGAGCTAAATTCTAGAAAATATTAGTAGAGATATTAGCGTAAAATATCTCGATAATTAATATATAACTTTTAGATATATATTTAATTATATTTATTATAAATTCGCGCGAAAGTTAAATTTTAACGCGATAATTATTTTCTTTCTCTATTTATTTAAGAGAGTAATAATTTTTTATAAATTATATTTAAAAAAAATCTATACGCTCTTAAATTATTAATATTTAATTTTATTAATTCTAATATATTAATTCTAATATATATACGTAAAAAGATAATATAGAGCTACTTATACGCGAAGATAGAATATGAAAAATTAATTATCGCTTAATTTAAAATTAATTCTTAATAATTATTAAACGTAATAAAATATATAAAATAAAGAAGAATCTAATAGCGATTTATATTATAGATATCTTCTTAAGAATAAAATCTAAAGATAATACGTAAAAGATAATAAGTTTTCTTAATTAAGATATCGATAAGATTAATAATATAATAATACGTATATAGAATAATAATAATTACTCGCGCGTTTTTTATTAACTCTTTATTTATTATTAAGTTACTATAATATTATATATAATATCGATCTTTAATTATAACTCGTACGAGAGTACGAGTCGGAAAGGTGTGATATATTTGATGGTATGGGACTAGTTTTTCGAATACCATACCTACGGGTCGGAAAGGTGTGGTATATTTGATGGTATGGGACCAGTTTTTCGAATATCATATCGAAAGATATGGGATATCCCATACTCCCATTGAGTTTTTAATAAATATATTACGTGATATTTTTTTATATTCTAAAAATACGTAAAAAGCTTAAGCGAACGCTTATATAATTATAAAATTCTATAAAAAGATTAAAAAGATTATAAAATTCTATAAATATATTAAAAAGATATAATTTTTTGAAAAAAGTTGAAAAAAAAATGAAAACGACTATATTCAATAGATACTATACCTTTCCGACCCGTATACGAGAGTATCTTATACTCTTTAAAAATAATTAATAAATTCTTTATCTCAATTATACGATTTATTAGATTATCTTCTTTATTTTTAATAATCTTATTATAATTTAAATATACTTTTAAGAATTTATTAATATTATAAATATTTCTAAAGACTTAAAGAAATATTGAAATAATTATTTATTCAAATCTCTTAATAAACGATTCAAGATATTAGTATTAAACGTATCGATATTTTTATTTAAGATCGTTAAATACGCTCGCTTCGTATAAAGCTAAGCGTTCTTAGAATATATAACGAATACAATTAAGCTCGAGTAGCATTAAGATCCGTGCTGCGCGATTATTTAGCAAAGCCCGACGTTCTTCCGTGCCAAGCCCTACTACGCCTATAGAAACCGCCCTCTTCTCTACAAAAAGTCAAAGAATTACGCGCACGAATAAGGAACGTATAGGGGGTCAATCCGCTAGGAATTTATCTTTATACTCCTTAGAAGTAGTTTCCTAAGAATTAGCTTCTTATATTTAGATACTCATTGTAACCCGACTCCAGTCACCATGTTATAATAAGCGTTTACTACGGAGGTCTGCACCATAAGTCCTGAACATGCCAAGACTTTCACGTCAAGATCGGATAAAGCCCTACCTTAAGGATTACCCGGACGATACGCTTAATTATCTGTTTCGAATATGTACCTAACTTTAGTCTACTATTGAAATAAAATATAAATAGAGAATTAAGTATTTTCTAATATTTACTTTTTGATAGACCCGGAAGAATTCCGCCCTGCAAAACAAGGGTCACGGTTTGAATTCGGCTATCGCATAAATCACACTAAAATTGGGTGACAAAAACCGCGACACGCTGATTAACTGCGCACTCAGCTTCCGCAAACAAAAGCCATAATTCAAACATTCTCACTTCTCTCTTTAAGGGTCGTGTTGAAATAAAATATAAATAGAGAATTAAGTATTTTCTAATATTTACTTTTTGACACCTACTTTGGGCTCAGGCCCCCTATTACCCCTAAGATAATATCGAAAAAAGAGATTACACCCCCTAAAATACAACAAGGAGGGCTCCTCTTCTATAGGGCCTTTTCCGAAAGTAGGGTTAGGGTTAATACTAGCGCTGTCCAGGACTTATGGTGCAGACCTCCGTAAGCCGTTACACGTACCTTATACGCGTGACGATCACAGGCACAGCCCTATAGGAGTGTTGATCTCAAGTATTTCGTACCTTTGTGAAATTGTGCCTCTTCTGGCTTTTATGCATCAATGTACGTGTAGCGCTCTTGAAAGACTCTTGGTATCAAGGAGCGTTTAAAAATTCCGTCTTCCCTTCCTGTACCAGGGACAGAAGATGTTACCAGGCACTGGCCGACCAACGCAATTCCATGCAGTACCTTTCGAAGAGCGAGCCCCCGATGGCAAAGGAGGCAAGCTACCATACGCCCTGGAGTATCCAAGGTAATTTTCTCCCCATGTTTCTTCATTCCGACTTACTGATCTCAGTGTAGTGGTCATCCTAACGCCCCGCGTGTTCAGAAACGGGTCGTGGAAGAGAAAGGTGCATTCGGAAAATCAACACGACGCAAGACTTCGCCGAGAACGAGAAGCGCAACTCCAGCAAAGAAAGAAATCAATCCTACCTTGGATGGTTTCGTGTCAGCCATGAATTACGATACTCAGAGAGCTGTTGAATCGCAGCAGCAGACGACTGCACCTACGCGAACTCAGAGCGATGGCCATGATGCCTCACATCATCACCCCTCGCACGTCAAAGTGCCGACACAAATCGTGTTGTCCGGCTTCACTCCAAGTTACCAATGGGCGGCTATTGATACATACGAGAAGGTTTCCCACGGCATGATCTGCGAGGATTACGCCCGTCGACCACCCAGCGAACTGCGAAGATATCCCAACACCCTGGGCTCGCCTTTTGTACACCCGAGAAAGCTCACTGATACGGAGCGTGACATGGCGAGACATTATGCCGGAGGTGAAAGCTGGGTGCGACTCACTTGCGATTCAGCAGAAGCCGCGGACCGAGCTGTGGAGATGTCACCACAACAGGTTTACGGACACTGGGTATACGCCGAGCTATATAATGGCATGGGGCCCGAAACTGACGAGCCCATCCCAGTCCGAGAAGAGGACCAACAGCGAGGATCCTTTGGCAGCCTCAAACCTCCACGTAGGCCTTCACAGACACTGAGTGCAGCCTTCTCGCAACATGCGGTCACTCAGCAACGAATAACATCTACACTTCCGAGGTCTTTCGGCATGCCTGTTGCCACGCAAGCAAACAGTCAACGACGAACCCCTGACACCTTATCATGCTCCTCGTCTACGGCGTCATCGGCCACGGCCACAGGTCCGGATCAAGCCAACCTGCGCAACCGCCGTTCACCTCAGGCGGAAGATAACAGGTCCTCCTCTCCAACTCAAACCCTTGCAAAGCCGTTAGCCGCCGACTCCAACCCTGCCATGATGAGATATTTCACGGATCGGCCACGTACCGTACTTCGTCCTGCCACTGAAGCATTCTTACCTCAGCCCACCAGGATCGACCGACAGGTCCAGTGGCTGAGACGTTGGGGCGTGATCCCTGGCGATTTCATTGGCAACGGGCCCCCTATAACGGAGAACGGTGACTTTGACTGGTCCAATGCAAGTTGGTACTGGCGCTTCTGGAGTTGGATGGACACTCATCTCGGTACCAATTTCTGCAATCTGAAGGATGAGTAGAGACGAACTGGGACAGTGGTTTCAAGCTCGGTAGCATCCGCCGCTGTCAAGAATGTTTTTTACCACTTGACGTTCTAATCATGCAGCATTTAGGGAGGTCTTCATCCATTCCATACACTGAGGGGCAAGCACCAGGCCTGTCAAGCCTTTTCGCAGTCGGGCAAGTTCATGATATAGCATAGCCTGGCCTCGTCACATTACGTTATGCTTTTTCATTCCAGCGCTTCACCGTTCAGCATAGCATGCGCTGTTCAAGGGTGGCGCATCGGATATTATTAGATCTTCTAGTGTCGGAGCAAGCTTGGCTCGTTGGTCAACATCAAGTCTCGACCAGTACAACGCCAACAGATCTCATACTATTCTCGCCAACCTTCGGAGACCGCCGCGATCCGTGATTCAATTCCATATCGTAGGAGAGCCAAATGTCGGCATGGCCTTGACGTAGTTTTTAATTCCAAGTACTGCTGACATGACTGCCCTCGGTACTTGTCCGTAGGTTTAGTCTCGCAAAAATACAGTACAACACAAAGGACATGGCAAAGCATACGAGATCTTTTCAGTCCAAGCATTGCTAGTAGTAACTGACCTCCTTGCATGTCTGATATTTGAGTCTGAGGGTATCAAGCCTGGGCCCAAGGGTATGGCACAACTCAAGACAACTTTGTACCGAATGATACCGGCGTTGACGGACTCAGATGAACGTCCCGCGTTGATATGAAGAGAGGAGTAGCAATTGGCTCCAGTACTGTACTGGAGGGATTCCGCTTAGAGATTCATGGGTTAAATCTGATTTACATAATCATGGTCCAAATCAACTTGACGGAAGCCAAACATTCCCACGTCATATGTCTTCTTTTCTCACGTGTCTACCCTTGCGTGTGACTAAGGCAAAGTACATGGCATAGACGAGACAGTCCGC
This sequence comes from Xanthoparmelia taractica, assembly GCA_033085395.1. Lineage (NCBI taxonomy): Eukaryota > Fungi > Ascomycota > Lecanoromycetes > Lecanorales > Parmeliaceae > Xanthoparmelia > Xanthoparmelia taractica. The sequence continues at coordinate 24,493 of JANQBS010000325.1, read as the reverse complement.
AGCAACACCAGAATTCAAGCTCCTATGCTGGTGAATGGGAAAGACCCCTCATTTAACAGCCTTTTGAGCCGCTCCCTCGGGGTTTGTTGCAATGCCCTTGACCGTGTTTGCCACATCTTGCACGTCCGTCTCTGCGATTTGCGCAGCTGAAGCAGCCTTTTGACTCCGTTGATATATCAAGATCCGAGACACTTGCGTGACACCCACACACCCCAAGAAGAAGTTCACAGCAGCCAATCTGCGAGAGTTGTTAGTCTCGAACTGGAGGAGGACTAGACTGTTGTCTATTCGTACAGAAGGTTCCGCGGTTTGATAACGAAACACCACCGAGTCCAAATCACGCCCGTGGCTGTGAGAGCGATGTTCTGAAAAAGGGATAGGCTTTCAGCTGGCCGAGCAAAGTCACTAACACCGGCGAGGACAATGCTCCACTGTCTCGCAGTCAATTGCGAGGTTCACTGATGGTACGGAGCCTTTTTGAAGGCGTACCTTCATTACCGGGGCCCTATAAGACATGAGCCACTAGGAACTCATGCGATAGAACTTTCTTACCAGAAATGCACAGTCTTAACTCCTACAGGACTGTTCCATAATCGCTGGATGATTCCTTCTGGCGGAGCAGCGGTCGCATTTGCAGTCTGATATCTTCTCCCCAATGGCTTTTTAGTATAAGCGCGGGAGAGCCTCACACTCTGGAACAAGCGCAGACCAGCTCGTGAAGACATGTAAATGAGTAGACAGCAGCGAAGTCTAGCTAACTTATTATTGAAGCCGATGGTGGAGGTCGGCGAATTCAAGCACACATTAAGAGCCGCCTGTCGGCCGTAATAAATTCCATCTCCGGCACTAGTTTCAGAGCTCGCTCTAAGGACCACAGCTTTGCCTCCAATCGACAACTATCATTCCACCATGTCGGGCAAGTATGCCTTCACCAAGTCTTTGAGAGAGTTACGATTCTTGTTCTGTCAGAGGTCGGATCACAGCGCAGCTGCAAGGTCCGAGTTATCGCACTTTGTTCTCGTATATGCACACACTAACAAAGTGCCCATGCCAGGTCGTTTCTCACAAGAGCATATCCCACCATGAAAAAGAACAATCCGCATACGCCGATCATGCTCAGGGAGGCGCTAAACACTGAACCGATGGTTTTTGCCCGATATGGTGAGCTTTGGTCGTTGCACGGGATTCGAGCAAGGGCTAATGCATGGAAGAATATGGCCAGGAAAAGCGGGAATCATTGAATGGTAGGGTGACTCTGGCTTTGGGAAAATCGAACTCATTCAGCTAACTAGCACCTAAAAGGACTCAACGATAATGAGATTGAAGAAATCATAACGAGATTAGTCAAGGAGCCTTTGTAGTTTGGAGATGAGTAGAAAACAGGTCTCTTAAAGACAGTCTCTATACCCAGAGCACGATTTGGACATCGCTACCGACGGTGAAGATCACAGCTTTGGGGGAGTCTGGCTACCAAAATATATGTTTCTTAAGGTTTCCAGCTTCTCAAACAGCAACGTGGGAGAATTGGAAATTTGTTTTCTTCCGTTGGATCCTTCACCTCTAGCGTTCTACACATGAGGGTGTTTGGTCGCTGAGGTTCGCCTTTGTCGAGACTTTCAACTCTTGATTCTGTAGATTGGAATTCTCTGCTTTACGCCTCCTAAAAACCTTCGATGCCCAGGAGAATGTGTTTCAGATACCAGTCTCCGATATCTCAAGTCTTTAACCAGCCACCACTTCACCGAACCTGTACTGAGCCCAACTCACAGATCCTTCCTTGAAGGTCCATAACCGTTCCGCAAGGTCGTCTCCCGCTGCACCTGCACCCACAAAGATGGGTAGCAAGTGATCAAATGTAGGGTGCGCTTGCCTCGCATCAGGTCGCCTGAGGAGATCTGTCATCTTCTGCTCACGTTCTGCAGGAACGCTGGTTACGGCGTCTTTTAGGGCTTCATCAAAGTTACTGGTGTATGGCATCGGCCCAGAATTCCCCCTGGTGAGTCGGAAGTCGCGGAGATTGTGCACGGCCATGCCGGAGACAATGATGGCAATGTTTTGTGAGCGAAGGTTGGCCACCGCCCGGCCCAGGTTGTAATGCTGATGGGGATCTTCAGAAGAGAAAAGGGACACCTGCACAAGTGGTACGTTCAGAGGGTTTTCTTCTGGATCAAAGGCCACTTTGAAGCTCGCCCACACTCCGTGATCCAGGCCTCTCTCGACAGCTTCAACCTCGATCTTGTTTGATCGGAGCGAATTCATGACTCGCTCAGCGACTCCCTTGCTACCAATATTTGGGTAGGTCTCTTTGGCGAATTGTCAGCACTCCTAGCCTTCTCCTGAACACCCGGCTTCATGCTTGTGAATTACCTTTGTAGTAGTGCTCTGGGAACCCGTAGAAACTGTGCTCTGGTCAAGACTTGATCGAAAGAGACGTGCCATAGCCTCTTGTGTCCGGCTTACTCATAAATCAAGTCCGCATTCTCCTTTGTGTTGACTTGGATTTTGCTGTATCCCTCCGCCTGCCAATGGGCGGAAAACACAACGACGGCCTCGGGCTTGACTTTCGCAGTAATATACTTGCCTATGCCCTGCAATTCTGCGTAGGCGGGGTGGTCCACATCATACATAATATTAGGCTGATTCCACAGGTCAGCGCAGGTGTCCATAACAGGAGCAAGGGCAATCAATCCAACAGAACCGGCTGAATACGGACTCACTCCACCATGGGAAAGGCTGCGATGAAGATTTAGTACAAGGTCAGATGTCAAGATCCCGTAGAGCACAGAGACAAAGAGGTAACGCACAAGAAAACAGGGGTTTTGGGTGCCATCACTTTTGTGACTTTAGAACATAGGCGAACCAACGCGCAGGCTGGCTAACCAAACTGGTTTGAAGTCTAGAATGCGAGTAAATCGGAGGGCTGTGAGTATTAGGGTAGGATATCGTGAGACGTGTAGGATTTGGCTCGGGGCGTGGTTTTTTATATTGTGGTAAAGTACGGGAACGAAAGCGACAGTCACCAATTCTCGACATTTCCACAAAGTGTATTACTACAATACTGTCAGTCTTGACAAAGCAGAGGCGAGTATTTCTTGGCAATGGTCGGAGCGCGCTTTCCGAGGAGCCGAGGAATCCCATACCAAGGTAAGGTATACAGCATCCGTAATCATTAGGAATCTGTTACAGGCCAAAAGGCGGCCAATGTGATCTGGACGGTAACAAATCGGTAAGCAAAAGGCTGTCCGCTGATACTCCGAAGGCGCAGATTGGCCTAATACCTAATTCAACAGCATCGAATGTGCTCCAACAGGTGTGCTTCAAAAAAGTGTGCTTCACAAGAGCTTCATATATTACTTCGGAATAAGATTTCTGTCAACCTCATCATTGCTTCATACAACGTTTCACGACTCTCCAGCATACTACACCAGTGAGATATACACAAGTCACCGTGCTCGGCGGTGTTGCTTTTCCTCACGGTTTCCCAGCAATCCAGCGTAGATGGGGGAATGATCGGTGTCCCAATTCCTCCATGATCACATTATGGTACACTCTCCCTCACTGTTCTTTCTCAAAGCAGATCGCGAAACTCGAGTCTTTTGCTTCGCTGGGTTTCCGCGCCTCAATTCTTCGAGTCTACCTCTTGCCTTTTCGAATCCCTGGCTGGCACTTTTCCAGTACCAGCGCTTAGCGTCTTCAAGGTTTGCAGGAGCCCCGATGCCCTTTACGTAATTAGGAGTAAGCACAAGCGGCGGCGATTTGAATGGTGAGGTTGGTCAGGACATACCACTTCTGTAAAATATCCCATGGCATATTCAGCCTTGGCCAGCCCCGATTGAGCAGCTTTGCGAGCCCAAAGATAAGCCTCCATGTCACTTTGCTGCAGTACGCCTTCAGATCCCGTCAGGTACCAACCGCTCAAGGCAAGTTCGCTTTGGTGCTCTTCCTGCACTGCTGCTTTGCTGTACCAAGCGATGCTTTGTCTGGGGTCAACCGGGCATCCCATCAACCCGTACTCATACGCGCAACCTAGACGAAATTGCGAGAACTTATAGCCCAAATCGGCTGCTTCAGCGAAGAGCTGCTTTGAGTAGGCTTCGTCCCTCGTTACGCCCTCGTTGCTGCTGGGTTTCTCGTGCAGGAGAGCCTAGGTCCACACAGTGTCAGCCTCCACCGTCCCCGCAGTGTTGACCCTGACCGGCAAACTTACAAGCTCGTGCAAAGCATGTGGATTCTCCTCATCTGCACGTTCCGCCGCTCGTTTCAACCAGATAACGGCCTCTTTGGGGTTCTTTGGCTGACCCAACAGCCCCTTCAATGAAATGATACCCATCTTGTACATGGCAGGCGTATCTCCCAGGGTCGCCGCTCTCTTATACCACTGCATAGCTTTCACGGCGTCCCGGCTCGTACCTCCACCTTCTTCATGTCCTATCTCGCAGCATACCGCTACTCGGTAGGCGGCTTGAGCATGGCCCTCCTTCGCCGCTGATTGATAGAGCTTGAAAGCCTCTCGAGTGTCAGATTCCAAGCCTAATGATGCGCGGCTGTACGCGTCTGCTAGGTAGAACGTGGCTTCGCTATACCCGTTGTTGGAAAGTTTCTTAACGATCTTGTGAGCATCTAGGATGTATTTTTCACGACTTTTATTACGTGTTCGTGGATCGGTTCGCTCATCAACCAGGACAGAAGCCGCTTCGACCATTTTCTTAGCCAAGATTAGTTGACTTTTTTGATCTTCAGGGTTCCTCATCGTTGCCTGCTTAAGCCTTTCAAGTTCCTGATGTGTCACTGGCACAGACTGTTTTTTGTGGTCTATCGTATGCGAGGATCCTGAAATCTTGCTTGGACTTGATGGTTGCATGGACGAGGGGGTGGAGTCGTACTGCCGGAGAGGAATTGGCTTCGGGCTTTGATTTAAGGGAAAGCTTTGCATTAAACCCGGTCTGATAGGCATCGGATGCGACGGTAGTGCATCTGGGTTTGAGGTCGACGTGGCAGGGTCCTGCGTGGGGTTTGCTTGGTGATTGATCGGAGACGTTTTACCATCTGGCGGTCCCATCCGACGGTTCTGCGCCGGCGGCGAACGATACCGGTCAGATAGCCCGTTGCTTTGATATGCCCATGAGGGTTGACCGGGTACGGGAACTGGGAAATGTGTCCGGTTGTAATCCTTGGGTCCATTTGGCGGCAGCGACCCTTGAGACTGGTGGTCTGGTTGATATTGGTCCAATCTTCTCCTCGAAGAGGTCATAGTGGTGTTAGGGCTAGCTCCATACTCGTTTCGAGCGGGAGCTGTCGCAGGCGGTCCGTTTGGGCTTCCCGGCACTCCAAAGTCGAACCCATCATCGAGCGGTGGCCTTGGTGACCGCCGGTCTTTAAGATTAGGCTGCGATCGACTCCGGGGATGTCTCGGATCCGAAGATGGTCCTTGCCTCCGGTCTCCGCGGACGTCTTCCCGTGGAGGGACAGAAAATGGGGACATTCCTTGACTCCTTGGCTGGGGCTGGAGATGCTCCTCGATGGTCAACCCTCGTCGACGACCATCGCTTGGCGCAGCTTCGCGGTCAAAGTTTGGCATATCTTCGTCAGCAGGAAGTCGGCGGTGTCGATCTTTATCGGGCAGATATGGCTGGTGGTCGTCTTGCGGTGCGTCATAATAAGTGTCAAAGAATTCCCCAAGGCTATCCTTTTGGGAGTGTGGCTGACAAAAATCCGTGCTTTGGGCATGCACCACGGCGTCAACCTGTGCTGGTCTATTTTCATCCAGGTAGGCTTGAGACTGAGGGAATGATCTTTGCTGAGACCTATTGACTGGACTCGTTGGCGTATACCCTCTGTCCGCGGGGCCGTGATAGCCAGCAACGGAACCTGGCTCCTGCCAGGTTGACGGACCTGATGGGCGACCAGGAACCAGTGCTGCTTCAGACAATGCCGTTGGCAACGTCCTACTTCGCTCATAGCCTCCATCCATTCCGGATGCCATCGGAAGTGATGGTCTTGTCCGATTGTCTTCTGAGTGTCGACCGTTGGTTATTGGCTTGATTTGATCTATCCGCGCACCACGACGCCCATTGTCGCGTATTCTAGGCCTGTCATGTGCTGTTTCTCGGTACTGCGCGGCATCCCTTTCAAGCTGTGGTCGCGGATCGAAGTATCCTCCGCCTTTGCTGTTGGGACTTGCTTCCAACATAGCCACGGGCGGGGGTTTGGAAGGATGTTGGAAATCGTTTCCGTTGAGCTTCTCTTTGCCACCAGGTGAAATGGCATAGCTGCCCTTGCTACTTGCGGTCTGGGATCTGTGGTCGTAAATCGTGTCTTGCTGCGACTCATCACGCAAGTTCATTGATCCCGCGGAAGCATTTGCATGTTCGGCCCTACTAGGCCTCATGGGAAACGTTGGAAAGGGGTTGTCCCAAGCCACTGTATCGGGAGATATTGGCGCTTCATAAGTCCTATCAGTAGCTGAATCAACTGTCAGCTGTCGTTTCGATATGAATGATGTAGCCTTCTGTCGCGCTTTGGCTGACTCACAGGGTTTCAGTTGCTGAAGGTTTTGAGGTCTGGTAGAGTTGTGCTGGTCACGGTTGAACCTATGTGCAGACGCTTCCAGCACCCTACTGTCACTTGGACCTCCGCGGTCTTGCTGGGGATATCCCACGTTGTATTCGGGGTCCACGTAAGCGCGGTCGTCGCTGTGAGGAGGGCGATTGTAATGCTGCGTTGGTGTCCAGGTTCTCGGGGTCTCGGAAGAGAACTCATCATATTCATACTCACCGTTTCCGTGTTCCTGTGAGCCATTGTGGTACATTTCTTCTGATTGATAATGCTGTTTATAACCTTGTGGCTCACGATACTGATTCGACTGGTAATACAGGTCCTGCTGACGGTAGCGTCCTCTACCAGGTGGTGGGCCTCGACTTCGAGGATCATGGCGAAGGTGTCGTCCTGCCTCTATTGGTCTCTCTTGCAGCTGGTGCGGGGGCAGCCGCCCTCGCCCCCTGTTTTGGCCCCTGCCTTCGTACCGTCCATTTTCACCATCATAGAAGTGGTCTTGATCTGGCCAATCCTCATTGTATCCGTAGGTTCCACTCGGTGGCTCCCTACTCTCTTGATATTCCAGTGGAGGCCTATGTCGAGAACTGCCATTGAACTCTACGGCTTGGCTTCTGGTGCCGTAACCATTTTTGGTAGCGTAAGGTTCCCCAGAGTACCCATAAGGGAGCTGATGGTTTTGGTGTGGCGGTCTTGATGTGGCGCCGTATCGCGGCTGCTGAGCGTATGCCATAACTTCGACTTCACTTTTGACCAATTTGCCAGGAGTTAGCTCGATTCAAGTGTCGTCACGGCAATCTAATCGCTCTTTAGCCAATGTTCATTTTCAGAATTCTTCTAATGAATGTTTTCGAAAAGACGCGCTCCCCAATGCAGATGATGGACGACTTTTTCGCAACCACCTCCGTAGGCCTCAGAAGGCCTCAGATTCTGGCGATATTCGTATGAAAATCGAAAATTCATGCGGCCGCGTTCTTAAGGCTACGAATTGAAGAAATCTGTGAGCCTTTGGAGAGATCTAATGCTCGCTTTGAAGAGTGACTTGTGGGTCACTAGAAGGCCGTTGTAATTGCAGGATCCAGAAATACGTAATGCGAAAGAATAAATGTTGAGAAAGCCTAACAAAGGAGCGGAAACACAGAGCCCGAAAGCATGGTCCTGCGCAGGACTTTGAAGCATTCAAGGCCCAGACATTGCTTGCACAAGGTAAGGTATATCATGGACACGGACTCGAGGCTCGGAAGGTACTCCTGCGGGCAGGGAGGTTATTTTAGGTCACGGGTAGCCAATGTAGCCAATCGGATGTAGTGAATGCAAGTCAACGGTGGCTCATCTACGTGTGGCTGTGCATGCCTTTGTCTTGTTTGATGCTACTTCTACTACGGAGAGCCCACCTCGCTACACTGTCTAACACTACCCTGCATTATAATCAATCTCAACAAGTCTCAAAAGATCTAGGATCGACGTCCGCAGCTTCAATCGCTATCATGTCAAAAGCGGGCCTTTGGTTCAAGATGCTTTCTGCGTAAGGGCACAGCCCAGTTACTCTCATATAGCAGATGTCATGTAACCATTGCTAGTGGTGTCACAATGTGCGTTGGAGGCCCAGCTCTCGTCTACTGGGTATCACCTACCGAAGAAGAACTGTTCAAGGTACGTCATCTGAAAATCGCTACGTACAAATATCATGCGCTAATATTGAGCAGAAATACAATCCAGATCTGCAGAAGAGATCGCTGGAGAACAGAGAGCAGAAACAACAAGACTTTGACAACTTCGTTACCAAGCTCAAGGAATACTCCAAGTCCGACAAACCAATATGGGTAGCCGCGGCGGAAGATGAAGCTCGTCAAAGAGCCAACAGAGCAAAGGAACAGCAAAGGATAGCGCAAGACATACAAAGGAGAAGAGAGAAAATAAAAGACGAGAGTCTGCAACGATGAATGCATAATAGGCAGATTGGAGGAACGGACTGCATTTTTTTGTTTAGTCAGACCTACCTCCAGAACGCATTCACTAGCCCAAACATGCATCTTGAAAGTAAGTAAGGAAAATCCGGTGCGGGATTCTAAGCTTGTTCTACAGACATGTATATCTAAGGCAAAGCTTGAAGCATGCTTTGAGTACTCTAGCCTAAGACTCTGCGAAATCGATGGAGCATTCACGGTATATAATTAATAGATATCCTTTTCGAGTCTCTTAACAAGTAGGCTATCTAGTCGACGAGCCTTACAAATATTCAACGTCAAGGAATACCCAAAAGCATCAGGTTCGAATCACGCTTATGATCCTTTGGTCGAGCTAAAGCCCTACAGTTGCGCTAATACTGTTTCATCACAACTTGGCTGCGGCTCCAACAGACGTGATCTCATTGTAGAGGAGAGTTGTTAAGAAGTCTGCCTGTCTTTCAGCACCGACCGACAAACCGAGGGCTCTAAATGGGGCTTACCGGCATATTCCTCTCCAGTGACTTGGCTGGAGAAGTATTGAGCTGCGAGATGGTACTTGTTTCCCTTTGGCGCCTTCGAAGACAGCTGGTCCACCTGCTCTTTAAGAAGCCTCTGCGCATACCCTTTGTCGACCTTCTTGCCTTCGGCCGTTGTGATACCGTGCTTACACCATTGCCACAGCTGGGATCGACTGACTTCGGCAGTTGCAGCGTCCTCCTGTAACATTACCACCCGTGTCAGTCAATCCGCGCATGCAGTGGTTGGGGTGAGTCACCATCAAATAATTGATCGGGACGCAACCAACCCCCTTTAGCCAACCCTCGATATAACCCAGGCCTATACTAAGGTTCTTCCTGATACCTTCTTCTGTGACGGTGCCGGGCATGTTCATGTTGAGCAAATCGTTGGCGGTGATGTGCACTTCTTCCCTTCGCACGAACAACTGGTTGGGCGTTGGCATGTGCTTGTCGAACACCTCGTTCGCAATGTTTGCCAGCGCCGGGTGCGCGACCCACGTGCCATCATGGCCTGCGCGTACTTCACGGAGCTTGTCGGCATAAACACCGGCCATGGCCTTGTCGTTTGCCTCTTTATCGTCCTTGATCGGTATTTGCGCTGCCATGCCGCCCTGAAGCGTCTGAGTTCAGGCCAGTGATACGGGAGGGGTTCAACTCACCATGGCATGTACCCCTCTTTTGTGGCAAGTTTTGATAAGAAGCTGCACATAAGAATCCATGAAAGGGACCGTCATGGTGACTGCGGAGCGGTCAGGCAGAACGAAATTGGGGTTTTGACGGAACTTTTTGATCATGCTGAAGATGTAATCCCATCTACCGCAATTCAGACCAGAACTGTGGTCACGTAGTTCATAAATGATCTGGAAAACTTCAGCGTGACCAAGGACATACAGAAGCGCCTACCTACCTCTTCCATTTCAAAGGCTGCTAGAATGGTTTCAATCAGAACTGTCGCTCGGATGGTTCCCCGCGGCATGCCAATGTAGTCCTGGGCCAGGTTGAAGACATCGTTCCACAGACGTGCCTCGAGATGTGACTCCATTTTCGGTAAGTAAAAGTATGGCCCCGTCCCTGTGTTCACCAGCTCCCGCGCGTTGTGGAAAAAAAAGAGGCCGAAATCGAAGAGACTTGCAGATATTGGTTCGCCATCGACTGTGAAGTGCTTCTCCACCATATGCCATCCTCGAGAACGCGCAATCAGGGTAGGCAATTTCCTGTCCGTCCGGAGCTTGTATTCTTTCTCTCCTTGTTTGAAGTCGACTTGCTTTCGAATAGCGTCATATAAATTCACTTGACCGTTGACCATGTTGTCCCAGGTTGGTGCACTGGAGTCTGGAGCGCAGTCAGCTCTGGGATATCAAATTGTAGAGGGTTCTCAACCTTCAAAATCGGCCATATAAGTCCAGACATTGGAGTTCAAGGCATTGACAACCATCTTTCGGTCCGTGGGTCCTGTTATCTCCGTTCTCCGGTCAATCAATCCTGGCGCTGGCGGGGCACCTTTCCATGCATCGTTGTCCCGGATATGCTTAGTCTCCAGCAGGAAGTCTGGCAGGATTCCTTTATCCAGCTCGGCTTGGCGGATGTCTCGGCGTTGCAATAGGTCTTTGCGCTTCTCATTGAACGAACGGTGCAGTAGAGCGATAAAAGCTGTTGCATCTTTATTGAGGATCTTGCGGTTTTGGTCATTTAGAAGACCGACGATAGAAACGCCCTGAATTATAGCTTCAGTGTTCGACATGTTGAAGAATTCCTGTTGGGCAGAGATTGCCTTGGTGCTTTGGGGAGGTGCAACGCAAACTGGACTGTTGTGGTTGATTAAGTACTTTTATATCAGACTTTCCACAGGTGCAGTCATTTGGGAAAGCGCCTAAAGTAAAGACCAGATGGGGTAACGGAAGACATCGACGGGATCTTGGCCGGTGGGGAAAAGCTTCTTCGACACGGTAGTAGTAATCAACGGACAAATGGCGATGTGAATCAAGAGAGATTTGCCTTGTATTTTTTGCCTTGGCAGTGGCGTCATGCATACGTCCATAACAGATAGCTAGAAGCAAATTAAAGCTAGAGACAAAAATAAAAATTCTCCTACCCCCTATCCCATTTGCATACTATCCCCCCCACCGCCCTCAACGCCCTCAATCCCACCATCTACCCCCCCCGAAGGCTTCTCAGCGTCCCCTGCCCCATTCCCCTCTTTGACCCCCTTGTCATCGCTCCCCCCACCGCCCCCCCCACCGCCCCCCCCACCGCCGCTCCCAGCGGCACCGGCGTGCCCCCCCCCCAACAGCCCCCTCCACAGCCCCCTCAGCGGCGCCAGCAGCGGCGGCGTTCCCCGTGGCGCCCCCAATAGGCCTTCTCACAGCCCCGGCAGCGGCGGTGGTCGCCCCAACAGGCCCCCCGCGTCCCCCTGCTCGCCGGTGACGGCCGGCAGATCCCCTCGCGCGCCCACCCGCGCGCCCACCCGCGCGCCCACAATCACCTAATGCATTGTATCCACAAGCTTTGCTATTATAGAATACCGATGTTAGCATCAGCATTAGTAGCAAAGAGACAGTATTATCGTTATACTTACCCGCCGGACAATCGTATATCAAATGCCCAGGATTACGGCAGAAGTAACATAATCTGGGCATCTACATAATAGTTAATAGATACTTCAGCGTAGATATAACTTATTCGCTATTCATTGTAGAAACATTAAAGCGAATATATATTTATCTTTGAAATTTAATTTTTAAAAAGAGTGAGAGAAAAAGAGAGAGCGAGAGAGATAGAGAAGAGGAGAAAGACGAAGAGAGAGAGGGAGAGAGAGATAGAAAAGTTAAGTAAGAAAAAGAAAAAGCAGGAGAGAGGGAAACAGAGAAGAATAAATACCCTTCTAAAGAAACTCGCAATGCACCTACCTTCTACTTATCATAACAATAAGATCTGTATCTTAACATAGCAGTTACGATCTACTTACTCGATAATCCTAGAATATGTACAATCCTAGGATATGCACAATTAGGGCTAGGGTTAGCATTATTAAAATGCCTACATCTCACCAATTGACCTCTGCTCAAGTTACATTACTATTCAATATATTCCTCACTAAAGAATCTTGCCCGTTAAGTAAAAATTAATAGAATCTCTAGGAGTGAGATTATAAAAAAAAAAAAAAATTAAAGTAACTATAAAGCTCTATAATTGTATTTCTTATATATAGCGCTTTAGGACGATTAAACTATGTGTAAGAATAGAAGCACTTAGCGTAGACTAATAGAACTCGCTTAACTCGCTTGCTAGACTATAGGCTACGTAGCAAGGGCGAGTATCTAATATGCTTAATAGAAATCTTAAATACTCGCGAATTTTCTTTTTCTTTCTTCCTTTTTTAGCTATTAATTTACTTAATAATTTAAACGATTATTCTAGTATCTACGTTTATTCACCTCGCTAATTGCCTAGCTACTACGTAGCTTTATTGAAAAGAGGCCTTGCTACCTCACACTATTAGTAAGAAAATTCCTACTCGTTTTTATTAAACTAACGTCTTAACATTAGCTTTATAATTAATATATTTATATTTCTTTAAATATAAAATAATAAGAATTTAATTATACTTAGTTTTAATATTATAAAATATATTATTAAATTTTTAATATAATTTTACTATTTTTCGTATATACGATAGTTTACTTATTTATTTAATTTATTTTAAATAATTATTAAAAGCGTACTTTATTTAAAGATTTAGTTATTATTAAAACGTACGTTATAATAAATTACTTTCGTTTTATTAAGATAGTTTTAAGATTAATCTTTATCTTTATATTAATTAACTTAAATAATAATATAAAAGAAAGAGTATTAAAGATACTCGAATTTAGAAAATCTTAAATTTTAGCTACTAAAACGAGTAAAGAAAGCACTAAAGCTAAGTCTTGATAAGTGTATTATATGTGTTATTCTATCTAGAATAACTCGATTAAGATACTTAAGAAACGATAGAAACGACACTAGTATTTACTTAATATCCTAGCTTAATATTCTAAATCTCCTGAATCTTGACAAAAATATAATCTATATTATCTTATCTTTAATTATCTAGTCTTATACGCGATATTCATCTAGAGAAGAATTTTATAAAAGCTATCGACGATACCGATACGAATATTAACTCTTAGACAACTAGTAATTTTTGCTCTTACCACCTCTTATAGTATATCTTAAGCTTATATAGAGAGTTAATAGTATTAAAGAACGATCGCTAAAACCTTTTATTATTGTAATATCGTAGCTTACAATCGATCCTTACGTGACCTTCTGAACCTACTAACATTGATGCTTGCCGGGGAAGGCACAACATTACCTGATCACCCGCCTTCCTCATTCGGTGGAGACAGAGCATTGAGCAAGTAGTCATGTAGCACTTCGTCGCGCAGCCTCTTTCTTTTCCTCTTTACTACAACAGCAGTAGCAGCAGCAACAACAACAACAACAACAACAACAACAACAACAACAACAACCACCACCACCACCACCACCACCACCATCATGGGTACAGTAAAGTAGATTGCATTTGTGAGAAAGTCATACTGACGGAAGGTCTCAGCAATGAGGGATTCGGAGGTATTTCTGGGTCGTAGAGGGGAGATAACTTCGGGGGCACGATTTGGGCGTGGGGGGGAGTCTATGTACGTATAGATCGATCACCTAAGCGTAGATTTGTATTCTCTGCTTTGAACTCGAAGATCCAGCCCTAGATTCGTCCGATTAGAAATTCTCGAGCAGTCTAACAGTGTTATTGCGCTTAGGGATAATGAACGTGGCGGTCTACGTGACATGGGGCCAGATCGTCGTGGAAACGACAGGTCGAACCCATTAATAGATGCACGATATGCTAACCGTGATAGATAGTATAACGACCGCAATGGGCGGTATAAAAGCAGTGAACGTGGCTTTGGCTCGCATTAGCGAGTTAGTCATGAGTATTCGGAGCGACGTCGTAACTACGACGGCCGTCGAGGTGAGAGAAGCCGTTCACCTCGAGATGATACTTATCGTGGCCGGGCGCAAGCTCGGTACTATGATAGCAGTGATCGTGGTTTTCGTTCGCGCGAGCGCGACGATTATAGATATATAGATCGGCTTCGTGATTACGACGATCGTTTACACTTTCAAGACCGAGATAACGAGAACCGTGCATCTCGAGGTGATACTTATTATGAGGGGGGCCGGCGAGACAGTGGCGCCAAGCGGAGGGACGAGAAGATCGGCAATTTGAGCGCCGAAAAAAGGAAGATTAATGCGGCCGTGAAGATTATTCTCGGTTATTGACTGGATATCCAGTACAATAAGTATCAGGGTGAGCCAAAACCAAGTAAGTGATCTATTTATCCAACGGTTACCAAAGAATATATGGAGAGATTCCAGCTCCCTATGCATTTTGTAAGGGTGTTTGAGCTCAAGGAAAATGGCGAGTCTACTGCGCAGTTTCTCGATATTAGCTGGCAGAAACCTAGAAAGAATATACACGACTTTTGAAGGAGGTATGGGGGCGTTGCAGCACCCACCGTAGATTTCTTTCTCCGAAGCATCGAAGCGGTAGACAACGAGCCGCGATCGCTAATTCAGCAGAGGTCGATGAATGAAGATTCCGCGCCGCTCATAGCCGAGCCGACGGAATCAGCCGAACCAAAGGCTCAAGACGAGATGATAGCGTAAGCACACTAGACAATAGTCGAACCCGTGCAGACTAATGGGTATAAAGTCGAGGGAGCGGAAGAAGAACAAGAACAAGAACAAGAACAAGAACAAGAACAAGAATAAGAATAAGAATAAGAACAAGAACAAGAACAAGAACAAGAACAAGAAGAAAGAGAAGAAGAAGACGACGTAGCCTGTAGGCCCCAAGAGCGTAAGCGTAGGCTTCTTAAAGAGGTAATCGACTATATAGAGAATAAAGAAGAAGACGAGAACGAAGAAACCCGATTTGCAAAGGCCCTCGCAGAGGCCGAGCAGTACAAATGGCCAGATTCCGATGAGGCCATTCAAGCAGATGAAGACGATTCAGGCGATAACGATTCAGGCGATAGGGAGAACCGAACTTATACGGAGTTGCTTACGAAATACAGAGAAATAGATTTGAGTAAACGTCCCTTCGGCAAAGCAAGAGAGTGCACGAAGTCAACGCTTCGCGCTTAATTAATAGCATAAAAAGTAAACGAAGGGAAGACTTCTAATAGATACGATAATTTATATCTCGAGGAAAAGAAATCCTCGCTGCTAATAATCTATAGTCAATTTAGCGATAATAGTAAGAATAATATTACAAAGACAAAGACGATATTGAAAGTCTAACACCCTATCACCAGAGAATTTATTCTCAAGACATTAATACCGCAGCTCAAGTCATTAAAGGTGCTCGATATAATAGCCATCGGGCAATCGACGAGACGAACGTAATACTATAATGATTATACGAAGATCATATAAAAAGTTAGGCTGATAAAGTCTATAGCGTCGTCAAAAGAAACGAGAATATCGACAGATTGAAGTTTCGTTAATCTTCGTTTTACAAATCATATCCGCGATTATGAGAAAGCGGGCGATCGGTTGATCTATATTGTTATGCATGGGGCTGATAAATGAAATATCGAAATTAGGCAATGAGAGCGGCTAGCTCTAAGGTTCTCAGCAATAAGGTTTGTTCTAATATTTAAGATACCCACAAGTAGTATCCAGTACGATCGCATAGAATAAAGTCTCGTATATATGCGAAAAGTTTAGGGCTTTTTTGATCTGGCTAAAATGCTGATAGTTTACCATAAGAAAGAGGCTAACGATATATATAGCCTTATTCTTATAGATATGGCTAATGAATTAAAAGAACGACTCAAGGGAATAACCCGGGGCATCGATAGAAGGAATAGAATAGCGTAACGGTGAGTGTTTGCAGGGGCAGATTCTATCTACTAGGAGTCCGCGCGACAAGTCTGCGGACTTCAAATCTAAGTCTATGTGACAAGTGTGACAAGTCTGCGGACTATAAAAGATATCTATACGACAAGTCTACGGACTATAAATAAATCTATATAACGACTCTAGGGACTATAGATGAGATTAATGAGTCTATGTGACGAATCTCAAAGACTAACCCTAGCAAGGCCAGCGTATAAGATTCACCTATACGTGGTACTGGCTACGAACCTGAGCTTCTTGCTCAGAGCCGAGAGATCTCACCCTCCTCATTGTTATATATATTGTAAGTTCATCGAGCGGATAGTATAATCGAAATAAATATGGAGAACAACGAAGATTACTAACGTTTTGCGCGCATCATTATCCATTATTCAACTGCGTCCTTTGGGCGTAGATTGCAGTTGCTAGTCTATATCGAGTGCCGTCACCCTATCACCGGCGACCAATCGATCAACAAAAAAAGTATTCACTCTCTGTTGTTTATAGCAGTTATAACAATTATAAGAAAGAAGACCTATATCAACGCCGAGGATCTACATCGCTAATGAATCGCCTAATACATCGCTCCTAATGAGAAAGGAGTGTATCGGCATATAGGACTTTTCTATTTCTTCACGAACGGAGAATACGAGAAGCTTATAACGTACGATATACATACCGTAGTGTCTATAAGAATAAAATTGTATACTACATATACTGCACACTGCACTTCGCACTTAGTAGAGCCTATGATATATAATATTCTCGATCCTCTCTCAATATATGTTTCTTTCTTCCCAGAAGAAAGTAGTGTAATTAGGCTCCTTCCTCTAAAACCGAGGCTAAGATCAAACTTGACACAGATAACTCAATTTCGTGGTTTCGTGAATTGTTGATCCATTCCCTCGAAATATTTGGTATCGCTCATAATGAATCTGGTACATAGGCCGTTGAATGAATCTTGGACACAGGCCCTTTGACATTGCTCGTCGGTGGATTCCAATCTCATGCACAGGCCGTTTGACATTGCTCATCGGTGGACTCCAATCTCACGCACAGGCCGTTTGACATTGCTCATCGGTGGATTCCAATCTCATGCATAGGCCGTTTAACATTACTCATCGATGGACCTATAATCGAAGATATCGACAAACCAGGCCATTCGAATCCGAATCCTTAGAGTCGAATAAGTCGAATTAAGCGAATTAACGGAGATGAGAATATCGCTAGTTTATTTATTAATAGAATCGTTTAGTATCCTCTATCAACCATGAAACAAATAGTAATTAAAGTATCTACATTCTGCGGTCGCTTATTAGCATATAAAGATAACATTAATAGGTATCTCGATGAGAAGACACAAGAGTAGCCGCTGAGATCGCTTAGATTACCGAGACCGAGTTTACGATCCACCAATCGCCCAGTTCTTTTTGCAGACTCTTAAGCCAACAAGTACTAAAAAGATTCATTTTATTGAGAACGAGAAAGAGAAATACACCTAAAGAGTTGAGGATTGAGAATACACCTTTAAAACCGATATCTCTCGTCTTAGATCTTGCAAAACACTTTCTACCTCTCGTTCTCCTCTATCTACTTCCGAAAACTATAATCGTAAGAGACGGGCATCCGAAAGAGGCGGAGACTATACAATCAAGATCAGTCTTTCTTCTCCTTATCCTCCGAATCTCTTATCCCTATTCTCGTCCTTCCTCTTCCTCTCCTTCTATCGCTCCGCTCCTTTCTATCGTCTATTCACTTTCGAAACTATAGTCGTGAGAGACGGGCATATCGAAAGAGGCGGAAACTATATATTCGAGACCGATCTTCTTTCTTCTCCTTCTTCTCCTCTATTATTCTTCTTCCCTATTTAACTTTCGAGACTATAATAATATAGTAATAAGAGACGGGCATACCGAAAGAGGCGGAAACTATATATTCGAGATCGATCTTTCTCCTCTTACTCCTCCTCCTTCTCCTCCTCCTCCTCCTCTATCATCCTTCTTCTTTATTCAACTTCTGAAACTATTATCATAAGAAACGAGTATACAGAAAGAGGCGGAAACTATATATTTGAGACCGATCTTCTTCCTCCTCCTCCTCCTCCTCCTCCTCCTCCTCCTTCTCCTTCTCCTCCTCCTTCTCCTTCTTCTCCTCTATCATCCTTCTTCTTTATTCAACTTCCGAAACTATTATTATAAGAAACGAGTATACAGAAAGAGGCGGAAACTATATATTTGAGACCGATCTTCTTTCTCCTCCTTCTCCTTCTTCTTCTTTTTCTTCTTCTTCTCTATTATCCTTTTTTCTTATTCAACTTCCGAGACTGTGATAATATAGTAATAAGAGACGGGCATACCGAAAGAGGCGGAAACTATACATTCGAGACCGATCTTTCTCCTCTTTCTCCTCTTTCTCCTCCTTCTTCTTCTTCTCCTTCTCTATTATTCTTCTTCTTTATTTAACTTTCGAAACTATTATCGTGAGAAACGAGTATATAGAAAAAATAAGAATTATAACTATACATTAAAAACTTGAAAGTAGGAGAGATTGTAATATATTAGAGGAAAGAGGTGAGGCCAGCGCATGAGATTCACCTGTACGTGGTGCTGGCTACGAACCTAAGCTTTATACTAGATAGGTTTAGCAGCCTGATTCAAAAGAATGATTCAAAATCATTTCGGGTAATAGTTTATTTTCGTTACATGGCATGGTCTTACAATCACGTATTTACTATCACGACTTTAAAAAATTACTCTTTACGAATAGCGTTTAAATTATAAATATTAAAACTTGAAAATATCTACTCTTCTATTTCTTATTTAACTCTTAAGAGATAATTTTCAATAATTATAATATAAATTATAGAATATAGTATACGCTTTCTAATAAAATAAAATCAAAAACTTTAAATATATAAATATTTTAATATACGTCGAAGTTTAAACTTATAAATTGACTCGGCTTTTGAATTATTAATTTATAAGTTAAATTAGTGATTTAAAAGCCTCATTAAGCGGAGTCTTGAAGAATTACCCTCTCGGGTAATTACCCCTTTAAGCGTAATTTTACTTTAAATTATTTCTTTTAAATTAGTTACTAAACCTATCTACTCAGAGCCGAGAGATCTCACCTTTAAACATCCGATACGGGCGCTCGATTATACTCGCTTTCGCTTGATTTATAATAAAGTGTGAATATTCTAGACTGCGTTCTTCTGTAGTCGGAGCCTTCGAGGGATGAGTCGATTACTCACATTGAGGACTGTTACGATCCTTCTGCTTCTGCAGTGACATTGGCGATCTAAGCGAAATTTTCTCTTATCAGATAGAGTCGGAAGTAATAAAGAAGGTGATAAGGGGTTTGAGAAGGAGATAAAATATCAAAAGAAAACAAGGTGAATAGGGTTCTATAGAACTCGAAGAGCCAAATATAAAATTTCTACCCCTATCGATTGCCTAAACGTATAAAGTCCTACGTGCATAGAAGGGTTCACCCCCACCCCCTCACCCTCACTACGATCACCTAGCCCTAGCTCAACTCTAATCTAATCGTATTCGATATTCGATATACTAGGGTTAAGTTAGGAGTGGGTTAAGATTCTAGGATCTTAACGATTATAAACTCTCAACGAAGAATAAGAGTGGGAAAGTGAAAAGTCAAAAAAGAAAAAGCGCCTCTATATGTCCCCGCACTAATGTGTTGGGGTATATGGGAGAGATAAGTCCTAACGAGATTCGAACTCGTATTGCATTTAGAGTGAACTCTAAACGGCCTAACCGTTTAGTTATAGAATTAGATATAAGTAAAGATATTGCTAAAAATAGTAATATTAAGTACTTGCGAGAAGTCGACGTGGTCACGCAAAATGCATAATCTACGTCTAAACTACACTATTTAATTAATTAATTATGATTACTATTATCATCGTTAAAAAAAAAGGCACAAAGCTACGCTTATATTTATTGTTATTAGAATTATAATAATAATTATAATTATTATTATTTTATTATTATTTATGATTACTCGTGCCGCACTATTATCTTGATAGTTTTATCGTTATTCTTATATACTTCGCCATCTCTTTGCGAGTAAAAGATAAGATATATCGTCGTCGTAGCTACGTTAGTTATTATTTCTCTACTCTATACAATTTTAATTCTACACGCTTACGCCGAGAAACGTATAAAGTCGAGAATCTCGAATAAAGTCGTCGTGAAATTAGTATTCACTTAAATTTCTTTAATATATATTAATATTATTATTATAAAAGTACTTTTTATATACTTATAATTCTAACTGCGTTGGCTTAGTCTCAGTCTTGGACTATATATACTTTAAAGTGTTCTCGAAAATTAATATATGAAAATAGAGATAGACTATCTCGTGCATCTACGTATCGTAAGAGATATCATTATTTAAGTTTCAATAACTTTTATCGCGTAGTTTATTCTTTACTCTCCTTTATTTCTTCGATACGTTTCTAATCTTTATCTTCTTTAAAGTCTTTTATATCTTTACTTTATACTTTAAATTAATAGCTTATACTTATATTAATATATTATTAATATACTTATTCTTAACATCTAGAAAGAGCATCAACTTAACGATCTCGTTATTGATTCTTCTCGTGTCTTCTCTAATAAGCGTCAGACGATACTCTAAATCTCTTATTAGTTTTTAATTCTCTTTTACCCTCTCTTTCTTAAGTTTTACCAGATTTACTATATTAGTCTTTATAGCGTAATCTACCGAATTCAGAAGTATATCCGCTACGTGAAATGTCTGCATAATCTGCTCTAACGATAAAGCAAGAAGCGCAGTGATCGCCTTGGCCTTTCCCACCTCTTCAAGCCCCTCCGGGGGGACGTTATTCGAGATCTTTGCCCTGGACGCTAGCGCTATCCAGGACTTATTGTGCCGCCCTTCGTAGTTGCTGAGAAGAGCTATATTTAAAGGTATGTAACTAAATTAGGTTAGCGGAGATGCGGGGTGAAGATAGAAAGCAATTGCTAGTTTCTACAGGCATAGATTCTAATCATGCCGCTAGACAGCCGGTACTACCCGACCACTACACGTAGTCCCGGGAGCAATCAAGGGCCAGGGCTACTGTCACGAAAGAATGGACGTGTAGTGGGATTGACTGCTTCGATTGTTCTAAACAGGCTACGAATGCTAAAAACTCTTCTCCGGAGAAATATTGATCCACACCGGCTTGGCATACGGAGAGCAGATATCAAACCCGTGACAATTGCTTACAAAAACAACATAAAATAGCGCCCTCGTTATTCCAGATCCCGAATTATTACTCCCATTGCTCCTATTGATTCATAGCTAGACACCTATTAATTATTTGACTAATTTGATTGATGAATGGTGGCTGCGGCGAGATGAGTGTGTTGCTGGTGTAGATGTGGGACGAATACTCGCTCTGACGTTGGCTAGCGCTTTGCTGTTTAGTGACGTACGGCTGTTTGACGTGTGGGGGGTGTGTATTCTAAAGGAGAATTCGAAGCTGGCTGGCTGGCAAGCATATGGCTAGCGGGCAGGCTTCTCCGTAGTGTAGTGATATTTAGCTCTCATGCGAAGTATATGGCTACATCTTATGTCCAGTAGGATAACTTGGACTATTAGATCTTGATCGTATGGGCCTTTCAATATATGATGACTTTCTAGTCCCTGACTCCCTAGCTCTTGACTTCAACACACATTAGGCTTGCTTCCCCTGGTATTATTCTTTCCACACCCCATACTCGCTATTATGGAGGCCGTAGGGGTTCGAATACGCCTCTTCCAGGTTATAAGCCTGGTGTGCTAAGCCGTTACACTATACGTGTTGAAATTGATGAAGGTTAGGAGGATTGTTCTATCTCTGGGGGTCTATAGGCTAGATATATATCCGCCTAGCGATGCGCATATAAGAATAAAATAGAGGTTGGAGAAGGTTCGAGAGCACCCCTGATTGCCAACACGAGGTGCTGCAGCATTATTTCCAACAATACGTCGTGTAAGGCGAATAAGGATAATTAAGTTGATGGGCTTAGGGTGCTGAGACTGTCACGAAGGCTCGAACGGGACGGGCTAAAGGCCACTTAGACTAGTTACATACCTTATATAACGACATGCGAAGAATTAGAATCGAGGCGTTGCTATTATGTTGTCACGAAAGAATAAACGTGTAGTGGAATTAACTACTTCGATTGTTCTAAACAGGCTACGAATACTGAAAACACTTCTTCGGAGCAGCATTGATCTACATCGACTTGGTATACGAAGAGCAGATATCAAAACCGTGATAGCTACATATGAAATCTAGCGTTTTTTCGTTTATTTTAAAGAGATAATAGACGTACGAAGATTAACACCGAAAGTTCTAAATAGCGCTAGTAGAACCCTAACCCTAACTCCGATATTTTAAAATTCATAGTATTCTAATAATTCTTCTAAATGGTTCTATTATTTAAATCTTATTATAAAATTAATATCTACTCTTCGTATATCAAGCTCGATATAAATTAATAATACTTCGAAGAAGAGTTTTTAAAGTATTCGTAGTCTATTTACTTAATTAAGTAATTGATTCTATAAAGTTTTATTTACTTCTTAATAATTCTTCTAATACTTACGCTTTATATAGCTACGTATATACGTATTAGCACGTTTACTTACGTTATATAAACGTATATTTCTCTTCTCGCGACTCTTTCGATACTCGTTATTATCTTTAAAACGAATAATCTTAATAATATAACGAGAAATTTACTTAATTTAACTCTAAATTCTCTTTTAACTTAAATTCTTTATTTAAATTAAGTCTTTTTAATATTCTTTTAAGTTCTTAAAGTCTCTTTTTAAATAATTCGACGCTTTATTTAAATTTAATAAGACTTAATTATATTAAGATTTAATAAGTTTCTATATTATAATATTATAGTAATATTTAGAGATATAAAGACTAGTTCTTAATATTTAAATATATATACTAAGATCTTATTCTCTATAATTATAATTTTAAACTAATTACGCTTATAATCTTAAGTGAACTTAAGAAACTTAAGAATAAGTATCTATTTTTAATATCGATATTAGATAATTTTCTTTTTTCTCGAAATAATTACTTTTCTAATAACTATAATAAACTTCTTAATAGATTTCTTTCTATTAAGATTACGTAATTCTATACGTTATATATTAGTCTCTAACTCTTACTAAGTCTTATATTTAGCTTTTAAAATAGTATTTATCTTCGCTAGATTAGTCTTATACTAACGCTTTTTAACTATTATTTTCTTCTTTTAGATATAAAAAGTACTCTTCTTATCATATAAGAAATAGTTCTAGATTATAAACTCTATCGTATTAATAAAGCGTTGTTATACTATAATCTTAATGTAAGATTAACGTTATAATTATACTATTTCTCATCTTAAGTTAAGAATAACCCTTATTTTACTAATCTAGATTACGTTCTTTTAATTCTCGATAGTCTAATCTTAATATCACAACGCGAATTAATATCGAGCTTTTATTATAGTCTCTAAAAGAGCTAATTTCTTCATAATCTTATATAGTCTAAAGTTATTTCGCTTAAAAATCTTAAGAATAGTTATTAAGAATATTTCTTACTTATTAGCTAATATAGACTAAGTCTTTTTACGACTATTACGATTCTTCTATATATTAATTAAGATAGTATTCTTAAGCTCGAGTATAACGACTAAAGATCGTCTAGATCTAGAGTAGTCTATAACGTATAATAGTAATAGTTTCTTTAACGTCTCGAGATTATATTTTCTTATACGAGCTTATTTCTAAGGTCGACTAATAATTTAACGAGATATTTTAGTAATTATAGTAATAATCTTAATAGTAATTTTAGTCTTAGTTAGAGTAAGTATATAAAGTCTAGTCTCGTTATTATAATTAATACTTTAAGTATTTGATATATTAATAGATATTAAAGAGTATAAAGAGTATAGCTTTATATGAGCTAGATTTATACTAAAAGTTTAGTAGATTCCCTCTTAGTTCTCGTATACTAGTACGAATATCTAGTATTAATATCTTTAAAATCTTAAAATACGAGTTATTGATATACGTAGTATTCTTATCGCTAATATAGAGTTTTATATATAAAGTATAGAGTCTATATATAAAGCTTTAATAATAGTTTTAAAAGTATAGAAATTAGTTCTATATTAAATTCTTTTCTTAAAATATCTAGAACTTTTGATATTAATCTTCGTATGGCTCTATATCTACGAAGAGTAATATAATTAGTTCTAGATAGCGCTAGTGTTCTACGCTAAGATCTCGAATAACGTTCTTCTCGAAAGATTTTAATAATTATCGGTAAAAAGTAAATTCTACTAGTGAATTTAATATAGGCGACTCCCGATATTAGCGTCAAAACCGGCGTTAGTAGCCCGTTAGCACCGTTAGCAACTCGAACTTACTAATAGCACGATTAGCAACTTCTATTCTCGCGATTTTAACACTATTTATAATAATAATATTAACTTTTTCTTATAT
>JANQBS010000324.1:0-39885 GCA_033085395.1 Xanthoparmelia taractica | reverse complement strand
CGCGTCTTCTAATAATACTTAGCTTTAAATCTAGCTTTAATTACTTAAAATTAATAATTAATACGAAGACTATATAAAATATAAATTAATATATAAAATAAATATTTCTTCGCTATAGCGTATTAATTAAATTTTAATAAAGATTAATAAAAGAAATAGAGATTAATAAGTATAAGAATATAAAGATTAGAAACCGAAGCGCGCGAGAGACTAATTCTCTAATATAGCTATATAATAATATTAATCGCTAATAAAAGAATTTAATAAAAGAATTTAATAAATTAAAGTATATTTAATATAAAATAAATATATAAATTTAAGAAGAGATTAAATTAGAGTATATTTAATATAGATTAATATATAGAATAGATTAATATATTAATTAAATTTCTTTTTACGCGAGTTTAAATTTCTATTCTAATAAATATTCTAGTAATTATTTAAGTTTAAATCTCTATAATTAATACTTTAATAATTATCTAAGTTTAAACCTCTATTCTAATTATAATTCTAGCGATTATCTTTAAAGCTCTTTTTTCTAGATAGCTCTCTAACGTTAATAATACTTTAATATTCTTAAAAAAAAAATTCTACTCTTTGTTTCTCGATAAGAATAACGCTCGTAATTACGAATAATATCGTAGACTTATATAAGCCTAACTCTTCTCTTTTAGCTATCGATAATACTATAAAAATATTTAAAAATATTTTTATATCTTTATTTAAATTTTTTAATATTAAGAAATTAATATAATTAAAAGAGACTTAAGATTCGATTTAAATCGATAAGAAAGTCGTAAAAATAAAAAGCTAATAGTAAGTTTATAGAGTAAATATTTTTATTTTTATTAATATTATTTCTAAGCTCGCGCGTTATAAGAGATTTATTATATATAAAATCAACGAATTTAATTATATTATAAAAAGCGTTTACTCGATTAATAAAGAAGATTCTAAGACTTATTAAATAAAGAGATTTTCGAATTTAATTCTTTATTTTAAGCGCACTTTAAGAATTAATAGAAATTAAAATTATCTCTAAATTAGATAATAGATCTTATCTTTCTTATTAAGAAGTAATTATAATTAACTCTTATATAGTCGCGTAATTATACGTATTTCACGTAAAAAGAGTTACTTTATAAGTTAAGAATATATAGCTTATTCGTAGTTTACGAAATAAGATAACTATCTATTAGTTCGAATAAGACGTATAATAATTAGAATTATAATTAAAATTCTAAGAAGATTATTTATAAGTCGACGAAAGCTTTCCTTTATTATAGATATTAATCTTTATATTATTTATACGAAGCGTGTAATTTTAATAATTAAGAATATATAATTATAAAGAATAATCGTAAATTCTTTTTATAATGCGAAGAAAGAAGAGGGGAATTTATTATCGTAGAATAGATAATAGATTACTATTATAATTAGCGTGCTAGTAAATCTTCTAATAATTAAATAAATTAAATATATTAATAATAATAAAAATAACTCGCTAAGCTCTAGATAATTGCGAAAATCTTTTATAATATAATATTAAATACGATAACAAGCTTAGCTTAATAACGTGATAATAAAGTGAAGTAATAATAATAACGATAATAAAGTGAAGTAATAATTAGAATAATAATTAGAATACGGTCGCATAATTCTATATAGAGTAACTTCTTCTATATATAATATATTTCTTATATCTCTATATATAATATGAAATACCCCTATATATATTAGAAATTTCCTAGACTATTTTATAATATTAGCACGTCTCTTAGATTATCCCATAAAAATCAAATAATATAGTCTTAATATCATATCATATTATGATATGATATCGACATTTTATATCCCAGATCATCCCAGACCTTTCCGACTCGTAATTATATAATTACTTGAAAGTTAATCTAGCGTTTTCTAATTACTTAAACGATTTTAATTTCTTATCGATTTTATTATTCTTAAATAAGTTAATAAAAAACGTTATAATAATAAAGTATTTACGAATAAAGCGTTAATAAAAATTTGTAAAAACTAAAAGGACTTATATATCTTAATAGCTCTACGACGTTAATTATTCTTAAATTGTTATTACGCGTTCTTAGTTTATAATTATACTATTAATAATTATAATAAATTCTAGAAATTTAATTAATTTAGTATAAAATTAATATTTCTTTAAATTAATATATAGCTAAAACTAAGGTAATCGCTTAAGTATCTACTTAACGTATTTTTAATATTTTATTAACCTCGCGCTATAGATTAAAATATTATTTAAATATATTATATACGTAATATTTATAAGATTAATAAAAATTCTATTAATATAGACTTAAAACGTAGCTAATATATTTATAAGATCGAAAAATATTATTAAATATATAAAATAATTATAGCGAGTATTAAACGTAGTTTTTTATTTATTATTCTTTTTAATACGAACTCTATATAAATATTCTTAAGATTTAATTTTAAAAATATCTTAACGTCGTATAAGCGATTTAATATATTAATAATTAAAAGTAATAAATATTAATTCTTTATTATTATTATATTTAAGTTCTAATAATTTACGTAAAAATATAATTTATTATTCTTTTTAAAATAAAGAGAATAAGAACTTTAGCGAAGAAAGTTAAATAACGAATTTAATCTTTATAAAGTAACTTCTTAAGTACGAGTCGGAAAGGTGTGGTATCTGTTGAACATAGTCGTTTTTAACTTTTTTTCAACTTTTTTTAAAAAATTATATCTTTTTAATCTATTTATAGAATTTTATAATTACATAAGCGTTCGCTTAAGCTTTTTACGTATTTTTAGAATATACAAAAATATTACGTAATATATTTATTAAAAACCCAATGGAAGTATGGGATATTTCATAACTTTCGGTATGGTATTCGAAAAACTGGTCCCATATCATCAAATATACCACACCTTTCCGACCCGTAAACTTAATCTCGTTTTTCTTTATTTCTCGAATTAAGTTAATTAAAAGCGTAGCTATCTATAAAAAACCTCTCACGAATTATTAATAAAAGTCTATAAATCTTAAAAAGATTAATATATTCTTAATAGACTCTAATTTGAGCTACTTAATAATAATCTTAATATATAATAACTTTATTTAAATATTACGCTAATTTATTATAAATTTTCAAAAAATAATCTCGCTACGATTAAAAATATATTTCGATAACTTCGTATAGAGTCGATACTTTAATAATACACGTAATATCTTATATATATACTCTTAATATAGATCTTTCGTCTTAAAATAAATTAGTATATTATTTAAATATATCACGTAGAAGATATCGATATATAATTTAAATACTTTATTTATATAGACTTAAAAGATTACGAGAATATTTACGAGATTAAAACATATTATTTAATATTTAAACTAGCTATAGCGAGTTCGAAAAACGATTTTTCACTCGTTTTTCTTTCGCACTCGTATTTTATAATACGCATTACGAATATTAATCTTTATAAAGTACTTCGCATATATAAATTTTTTTAAGATTTCTAAAAATAGCGATAACGAGTAATTATTTTTAATAATTATCTTATTAAGTTCTCGATAGTCGATATAAAGTCGTAGCGAGCTATTTACTTTCTTAATAAATAATATCGACGAGTTAATCTAACTATTTAAGAGTCGAATTTATTTCTTCTTAAGCGCATTATTTAAATAATCTCTAATCGCTATAAGCTTATTATATAATATATTATAAATCGAATCGCTCTTAAATAATTTATTAGATAATAGATCTATAGAATACTTAATTTAATTATACGTGTTAAGATCATTAGATAACTCTTCTAAGAAGACTTCTAATACGCACTTCAGCTAATTAGATACATCAAGATCGTTTAGCTACGTAACGTCATATCGCATAACTTTATCGTAGCTATTCTCACTGCTTTTAAATAAGATCTAATATAAAAGTGCGATATACGCTTATTCTAGATTATACGTAATTACTACATTAATTAATAACGTAAACTATTCGATATCTATTATTACGATATTCTCTTAATTATTATTATTTACGAGAAAGTCGCGATAGATTTAAAATTACTCGCGTTAATAAATATCAAGATTAATATTATAGATTTAAGGGAAATTAAAAATAAGGTCGTATTCTCGCATATTCACGATATACGTCTTTAAGATTTACTCTTATTTTTTTTCTTAACTATCTACGAGATTAAATATTAAATTATATATCTTATATAAGAATATTTCATAATTAATAATAACACGTATTATAATTAATATATACTTAGACTTAAAAACTTGCGTCTCTTTAATAAAAGACTACGATATAAAGATTTTCTTATTATTAGTGTTTATTAAAGTAGTAATATCACACTTATTACTCGATATAGTAATTTCGTTTCTTAATAGTAAAGAGCGAGATCGCCGCTTAATAAATAATATATTTAATTTTATAACGACGAGTATTAGATTTTATCTTTTTTCTTATTAAGATCTTAATTACGTATCTTATTACTTATAATATAATTTAAGTATTTAAATAAACTCTTATAATATCTTATCTACTTATAATTATAGCATTAAATCTTAAAAAGAGACTTTCTATACTTAATATTAGAGTTATCTTCTTCGAATTTAATTCGCGTAGATTATAGACCTTATAACGTCGAAGAGAACGAGCTCTTCTTTTAATTCTTTTAATTCTTAATATATTATTTCTTAGACTTTATATATTATTAATTACTAATCTTCTAATTACTTATCTTATCGCTAAAGCGAGTCTTATTTAAAATAAATAACTCTTTTATTCTTCGTAATCTTTACTTTATATCTTAATATTATTATAATAATATAATATAAATAATAGATTAAGTCGCCTTCTTTATTACTTTTAGAGAAATTTTCTCTATTATTTTATTTTATAGAGTTTCTATACGTTTCGCATTAATTATATAATAATCTCGCTGCGATTATAGCCTAATAAGATAATTATTAAAGCTTATAATCGATGGCGAGTCTCTTATAATTACTTTAATTAATTAATAACTTATATTATAAAACTTAATAACTAGATTATAAACTTAATTTAAATACTATTTCTTATACTTCTTTTAAATAAATTCTCCGATATCACGTAATATAGTATTTTATATATTTTTCTAGATTTACTTCTTAGTATCGATTAAGAGAATAGAAGATTAATAAGTCTTTTCTTTATTCGTTCGAAAATTGATACGAGATATCAAAGCGATATAATTCTTATAATCCCGAATAAATATAATCGTTGAGTTATAATTATTAAGATATTACGTATTAGATACTTTAATAACGCTTATCTTCTTACGACTCGTATCGCGATAATAATCGTCGCTATACTCGCGACGATATTCTTATATATTTTATATTTCGATTAACTTAAGTTTTTCGATAATTAATTACTTCTTAATATTAAGCTTTAAGAGTTAAAAACGTTAAATTTATATTAAGTCTACGAGACGAGAATCTTCGTCTACTAATATAAAGTTATTAAATATAACACTCTATCGATTATTATTTTCGTCGATCGTATTAATAGAATTCGCATTAATACTATAATTAATACCTTAATAACTTAATTACAAAGTAGACGTATTTTAACGAGAGTCGTCTTTGTAATTATTATCTTCGTCTATTTAATTAAAAACGTCGCTAATAATTAATAATAAGACGTTTCTATTTCGTAAGTTAATAGAATTAGCTCGCGAGTTATTTGCTATAATTAACTAGATAATTTCGTGTAAACGAAGCTATTAAAATTGTAAAATAGTAAGATCTCTTTTTAATAAAGCTACGTAATAGCTAAATAATTAGCGAGAATAATAAACATAGATATTAAAATATTTATTTAAATTATTAAGTGAATTTTTAATAATTAAGAAAGAAAAAAAGAAAAAGAGAATTCGCGAGTATTTGAGACTTTCGTTAAGTATACTAGATACTCGCTCTTACTGCGTAGCTTATAGCTTAGTAAGCGAGTTAAGCGAGTTCTATTAGTCTACGCTAAGTGCTTTCGCCCTTATAAGAGTACTCACCATAAACTTAGCTAAGTTCGTTCTTATTATATTAATTTTAATTTCGATTTAAGCGAGTTTCGTATAAAAAAGTAATTCTATTTAAAAATTTAAAGAAAACTATTATTTCCTTATAAAATCGAACGATATCTTAATATCACACACTTAATAATCTATTTATAGTCTTTATAAAATACCTCGTGATATTAAGTAGAGCGCGGAAGATCTTTAGACGAGAATAGATTTCGTAATCTACTTTACGTTATCTCTTAATCTAGAACGTTATCTTAAAAATACTTTAAATTAACGAGTATTTATATTATCTAAAAATTTCTCTCGTCTATCTAAGAATCTTATCTTCGTCTAAAATATAATTAGTTAAGAATAATTAATTTAATAAACTAATACGAACTCTAAAGGGTTTCTAATTATTCTAAATAAGCTTCGCGAATAACGCGATCTCGAGATAAAAGTTATTTAATTATACGATTTCTTACTTAAAGAAAATTTAAATTATAAGTTAAAATATAAAAAAGAATAAAAGAAGAAGAAGAAGACTAGAACGGCACTTAATTAGATTTAACTAGCTCGTGATTATCTATAATAATAAATATAGAATCTTTAGTATTAACTTCGAAGATCTTATAAGAAATCTATTAATTCGATATAGATTTAAATCTTAACTAGACGCTTCGAAAAGTTCTTTTATTCTTTAATATTAATCGACGATAAAGAATCTTAATAAGATATTTAAATTAGTTAAATATCTAGTAAGTTAAAGATTAATTAAGATTATTTCGATAATAAGATAGCTAGAATCGTTTACGTTAAGTCACGCACTAATAAAAAAGTAATTAAAATTATTTATACTCGATTTTATCGTCTAAGCTTCGATCTCTATTAAATTATTAATAAGATTTTAAACGATCTATAAAAGTTATTTAAGAACTCGAATTATAAAGTAAATAGAGTTCGCGAGTATAAGATCTTAAAGTAGAAAAATCTCTTATTTAGCGACTTCTATTAAGACTTTAGACGTCTCGCTATAAAATTAAATATATTAAATAAAATCTAACTTCGAAATATAAATAAGAAACTCGTTCCTCATCTTCGCACGATCTAGACTAATTCTTCTATTAAGTTTATTATAATATTCGCTCTAAAAGTATTTTTAATTTAAATAAATAATAAATATTATATTATATATTAGAAAAAGATAATTAAAAAGGTTAAGAAGATAATAAATAAGATACGAGTCTCTAAGCTTGTAACGTTTATATCTAATTCTATAAATATCTTCTTTTCTCGAACGAATTTAATTTCTCGACGTCTCTTCTTTCTCGCTATAAAGTAATAATAGCGAAAAACTATTAAAAATTAGAAGAAAAATATTTATTATATTTATTATAAGAAGAAATACTTATTATTCGCTTATTTAAAACGTTAATTCTCTTATTAAATTAATAAGATAGAAAATTAAAATAAAGAGAATTTCGTGAAATCGAAGTCTAAATAATTTAATTCGAGAAATTTATAATTTTATTTATAATCACGAATTAAGATAAGATTCTATTCTTATATAATGTAAAAGAAGCTCGGCGTGAATTATTATATCGAAATTATTTTTAGTTTAAGAAAGTTTAACTTCTTAAAAAAAGATTTATTATATTTAAATTCTTATCGATATCGAGATTATCGAACACGCGTTTATTAATAGACGTCTAATTTACGAGATTTATTAATTATTAGATATATAACTCGTTTCTCTTATAAAGTCTAGACTAATTCGAGACTATAACGAATAACTTAGTAAGAAACTTATTATTCACGTTATATACTTAAATCTTATTCTTTCGAGATATAAGAAATTTATAGTTTTAATACTTATAGCGAATTTAAGATAATATATAGTTATTCTAAATAAATTAAAAATAAATTATTTTAATATACTTTTAGCTATAAGTAATAACTCTATTCTCTTTCAAGATTATTTATGATAAACTTCTTCTATTTTTCTCACTTATTTATTTATTAAATTAATATTCTTAATTAAGACTTCTAAATTAATTAAATCTTAGCTAAAGATTCTTATACGCTCTTAATTTATATCTAAAAATTATTTATTCTCTATTTCTAGTATCGCTATTATTTTCTTTACAGAATTAATTAAATAGACGAAGTACTCTAAGACTTAATTATTCGCGATATCGATAAAAGATATTAATCGAGAAATAATATATAACGCTAAGTTTAGAGCGAAAAAAATTAGTTTTTTTTTAATAAAAATTACTACTTAGAATCTAAGCGACGTTAAGAAGTAACTTTCTTCTAAGTATTAAAAGTTCTTAAACGTTTTTAATTATTTTAAAGTCGATTAGCTTTCTTCGTATCGCTCTTATAATTATAAGATCGAGTTTATTAATAACTTTAAATCGTCTTAGAGTCGCGTTTATTATATATCTTCTTATAAGCTTTAAAAGATTAAAGAATATCTAATAGATAATTTATTTAAGGGCTTTATTACTTTTAGTAAGACTTCTCATTTATTATTAATTCAATTCACTCTAAAGATTAACGATAATCTTTATTTTTATATAAACTATCGAAAATTAAATATTATAACGAAATATAATTAATATTTACTTTCTCTAATAGAGAAAGTTATTAATAAAATTAAAAAATATCGATATCTTACTCGCCTAGATATTATCGTTATATTTAATAAGCTACGAATAAACCTCGATAATAAGAATTATACGACCTTTATTATAGTTCTCGAAGTTTATAAGTATCGAATATTATTCTTTAAACTAATAAATAAATCAAGTACTTTTTAATAATATATTAATAATATTTTATTCGATCTTCTAAATAACTTCTATTAAGTCTATTTAAATAATATTCTTATTTATAGTCGAACGAAGATAAAATATTAAAATTATATTAAATAAGTTCTTTAACGTTTGCGAGAGACTAGTCTATAGACTAATATTAAGAAATACGAATTTAATATCGAAGAAATTATATTTCAAGATATTATTATATTAGAAATTAATCTACGAATAAATTCTCGTAAGATCGAAGTTATATTTAATTAAAATATCTTTATAAATTTAAAGAAGATTTAAGACTTTATAAGATTTATAAACTTTTATTAATATTTTATTTATAAGTTTTTTAAATTAATTAAATCTCTAATTAATCTCACGAAGAAGAATACTTTATTTATCTAAAATAAAGTTTACGTTAAGTCGTTCGAACTTCGAAGATCTTAGAAAGCGTATAATTATTATCTTAATTCTACGCCATTTTGATTCTAAATATTAGACTATTCTTAAGATTAATTCTTCTAACTATATATTAAGAGAAATCTTATCTTAATATAATAATAATAAAGTTTTATATTCGATAGTATTCTATAATAAGAATATAATTTTAGTAAAATATAATTATTATATTTATAATAAAAAGTTATTAGCGATTATTTAATACTTTAAATACTAATAATTAAAATTAGAATATATTAAGCTATTTATTTAAGTGTTTATTAATTATTAAATCTTAAAAATCTTTATAAAAAATAAAGAGCTTATATATCGTTAAGTTCGTTATCTAGATATTCTATTTAAATTTAATTTTTAGATTCTCTTTCGTATGAGAATAATTAATAGTAAAGTCGACGCCCTAATAAGAATATTATTATCTATCTCAGCGAACGAAGTTAATAAAAGAAATTAATATTAATATTAAACGATTCTTACTTCGAATCGAGTTTGAATTTGAGTTATAAAAGTCGAAGAAGATTTATTTAAACGAATTTATAAGATTAGTTAAGAGAATTTTATATATAATAAATTTTATAAGATAATAGATTATAATTAGATTAAACTTTATAATTACACGCTAAGTTAATATTATATTATCGATAAAGTACTCTTTAAGAACGAATTATTATAGATCTTAATCGAGTTTTATACGAAGCTATTAAGAGAGATTTATAATTAATCTTTTAATAATTATTTAAGAATACGAAGAATAATTAATTTACTTTTACGTTATTACTATTAATCTAGCTACGTTTAAACGATTAAATAGTATATTCGTAATTGCTATTATTATTAACGTAATAAAGTTTCGCGAGATAAAATAAATAAATAATTAATATTATTCTTAATTTCCTAAGATTATTAATAAGACGTTTCTATGAATTTTATTATCGACCTATTCTTATTAGAATATTTTAACGTTATCTATATTCTTATATATTATCTTATAAAGAAACGTTACTACGTATCGTATCACTAAAAGAATAATAATTATTTATTCGAGAAACTTATTTAAATTCTTATATAAAATCTCTTTCGACTATATAAATTATTATAATCTCTAATATTAGATAGAAGTATATAATTTATATCTACGCTCTAGAAAAGTCTCTATAAGCGACTACGTATTAAGATTAACTTATTTATTATCTATTATTTCGAAATAAACGATTAAATCGAGAAGATTAATTAGAATATAAAGCGAGATCTTATATCTATTATAATTACTTATAAGACGATTAAGTTAAATAGATTCTTATAGTGAAATTTAATAATACTAATAATAATATTTTATTCGCTATATCTCTCACTCTCTTTTACTTTAATTAAGATTTTTACTTTTATATATTCTTCGATCGAGATTATACTTTTTATAAGATTACTCGCGAACGTTTATAAGTCTTAAAAATAGAAGATATCACGATTAGAATAAAGAAGATTTTAAAGTTTAAACGATTATAATTAAAAAAGATATATAAAGTTATAAAGATATAGATAAATAAATATTATAAAAAGATTATTTACGATATAAGCGATTAAATCTAGCTATTATTTAAAAATATTAGAATTAAACGTCTCTATAAAAATCTTAAGAATAAATAACTCGATTTATATAAAGTTCTTAAGCGAGTTAATATCTTATATTATTTAAAACTTTTTTAAAATATAAGAATTTATTTAATCTTTAATCTTAAGATACTTAAATCTACAATTATAAATTCTCTATCGAGATAGAAGTATAATTCTCTTAGACTTATAATAATTAATAAAAAAGAGTTATAAAATATAGACGATATATTAGACTTTAGATATTACTACGAACGACTTTAATATAAAATTAAATAAATCGATTTAAATAGAGATAAATACTAATATTATACAAATTAAGATAAGTTCAAAGACTTTAAGAAAATAATAAATAAATTTTATAGACGATATTTTAATAAATTACGCTAGATCTAATAGAGAATTAGACTTCGATTAATGTTTATTTATTATTTAAATCTATTCGCTAGCACTGCGATAAACTTAGCGAAGAAGCCCGACTCGATTAAGCTTCGGGTAAATTAAAACGTCTTACACCTCGTCTCTATATTAGTATACGTTTCTTCTAGGCATTCTAGATCATTTCTATATACGAATACTATTCTTCTACAGCGCTAAAATATCGCTATTCGAGAGGGGGAATAATATTACAAGTGTAATAATCACATAGACCTGTAATATCAAGTCGACTTACTTTTCTAATCGGGACTAGCCTCTATAGGCCTAGGCGTTCCTTATAGATATTTCTTTCTAGATAGATAGTTTCTCCCTAGACTTAATTTATTCGTTATATATTATTATTAACTTAATCTAGTTGTAGTTCTAATAAAAGTAAAGATTTATAATTAAAATTTATAATTTAATTATTTAATTAAATAATATTATATTAAGAATATATCGTATTAAATTAAAATATATATTATTATAAATATAATTTATTAGAGAAACGCTTAATATATATTATAAAAGAATATAATTAAGTTTACTTAGCTCTATATATTAAAATAAAAAGAAAGAAATAATCTCTATCGTAGCCATAGAGATTAAATAAGAATATTTTAAGCGAGATTCTTATTTAAGAGAAAAGAATTCTTAGAGAGATTCTTATTCGAGAAGCTCGCTTATTCGATATTATTCTTATTAAAGACGACTTCTCTTAACTTCGTCTTATAGATATTTATATTATTTATCTTCTCTTAAAAAAGCTTATTATAATTCCTAAGCTTTTTAATACGTTTATATATTATCTTAAATTTCTTCTTCGCGATTTAAAAATCGCGTTAAAAAATCGTAATAATTATATTTA
The DNA here is from genome assembly GCA_033085395.1 of Xanthoparmelia taractica. Lineage (NCBI taxonomy): Eukaryota > Fungi > Ascomycota > Lecanoromycetes > Lecanorales > Parmeliaceae > Xanthoparmelia > Xanthoparmelia taractica. The sequence continues at coordinate 27,645 of JANQBS010000324.1, read as the reverse complement.
AACTCTATTTCTTACGAAATTAGATAATCTTATAATTAATATACGCTTAATTACAACGTATTAACGCTATAATTTTAAGAACTCGACGAACTCGATAAAGAGCTTTTTTAATCTTTTTATAAAGAAAAGATATAATCTTTATATAATCTTAAATTCTCTTTTTAGCGCTCTTATAATAAGAATAAAATAAGAACTTATTTTTAATATAATTATTATCGAAATAAACGAAATATTAATAATAAGAAAAAATAGATATTATATTATATTAATATAAAATAATAAAGCGTTAAGAAACTTACTTATTATTATTATATAAGCTATCTTAAGTATTAGTATATATTAATATTAGCGTAGCGATAAAAGAAGTTATAATAATAAGTATTTAATTATTAATACGTTAATGTTAATATATTTAAGAATAATATTATAGCGTTAAAGTAAAAACTTATAAAAAATATATTAGATATTATAAAGAAGAGAAAAGTTTTAAGAGAGCGAAGATAAATTTATTAATATTAAAAGACGCTAATAATTATTATTTACGATATTATCGTCGATATATTATCGATAAAGTTTTTCTAATAATTTTAATTAATCGAATCGCTATATTATCGATATCGCTATTAATAAATATTAAAATAATAAATTAACTCTATAGTCTTCTATTATAGAAGTTAGAATAATCTTATAAAGAGACGTAGAAGCGTAACTATTAGTTATTTAAGAATAGCTCGCTAAGAATTAGAATAAATAACTTATAGTGTATATATTCTAGAGTAGTAATAGTATACGCTATAGAAACGATATCGCGTGTAGAAGAATTTCTTTTACGCGTCTATTAAAGAACTAGAAAAACTTTTTAATAAACTATTAATAATATATATCGTTTACTATAAATATATTAATTCTATATTATAGAAACGATAACGTATTAAAAGAACTCTTTTTTATTATTATCTAAAGAAATTAAGATTTTTTAATAAATCTTCTACGTATACTTAGCGATTACGTTATTACTAGTTTATAAATAATAGAATTAGTCGTAATATATTAAATCTTTTATTAATACTTAAAGAGTACTATTAAGATTATTGTATTATAAAAAGAGTTTATATTATATATTAGAGTTAATATAATAGAGTCGAGATAATTATAATTAATAAACGTTATATATATAATAGTACTAACGCGCGTTTACAACGTATATCTTTTATTACTAGCAATTTAAATTAATATTATAAAAATAACGTTATTTATAAATACTTTTTCTTATTTTCTATAAGATTTAAAGATTTTTTATATTACGTAATAAAAATATTATATTAAATAGTATCTAGAAATTAGAGCTTAAGAAAAAAGATAATTATTAGATCTAGCGCTATATATATCTTAATATTAATTACTTATAAGTTTAAGACTTATTATAAAGTTATAGCGAGATTTATAATCTAAGGCCTTAGCGAGGCCTTGGCGATTATATATCGTTTTCGTATATTTTAGAGTTTTCGTATTTCTTAGAGATTAGTTCTACTAGAACTTAATTACGAGTCGGAAAGGTGTGGTATATTTGATGGTATGGGACCAGTTTTTCGAATATTATATCGAAAGGTATAGGATATCCCATACTCCCATTGGGTTTTTAATAAATATATTATATAATATTTTTTTATATTCTAAAAATACGTAAAAAGCTTAAGCGAACGCTTATATAATTATAAAATTCTATAAATAGATTAAAAAGATATAATTTTTTAAAAAAAGTTGAAAAAAAGTTAAAAACGACTATGTTCAACAGATACCACACCTTTCCAACCCGTAAACTTAATATCTAATAAAAGAATTATTATCGTATCGACTATACGTCTCTTATATTAATTAGGTCGCTTGCTAAGCGCCAGCGAACCAGCCTCTTATAATATTAATATAGTAATGTTCGCTTATAGTAATATGAGATAAGAATTAGACTTCGTGATCTTATTTAATTCGCGAATATCGACGACTACTCGTTCCTTACGAGTAGACGTCTTGTCTAAGAAGTAAACAGTTCTTTATATTACAAATACTAAGTATTTATACGACGTTGGCGTACTCGTTTAATTTTATTTTTTTCTCGTGTAATTTATTAAACTTCTTATTTATAAGTTATTTATCTTTTTACTCTATTGAATAGATTTTCCTAAACTTTAATTTAATATTAAATAGCGTCTTAATCGATATTTATTTTCTTTTTAATATATTTATTACTTTATTAAAATCGTGAAATATTAACGTATAAGATTTAATTATCTTTTAAATAGCACTTATCTAGTAAGACGCTTAACTTAATTAATAAATAATAACGTTATTAATTATAGTATACTCGATTAATAAGAGTATAGATATCTTTATTACTTCTATTCCGACGAGAGTAATAATAGTAACGATTCTTTTTTAAGACGATCGTAAGATTAACGTTATCTTAGATAAAATATTAAGAAAATATTCTTTCTCTTCGTATTTTAAAATCTTTTCTAACTTTTTTTATTAAAGAATAATAATTATAAATAATAACGTATTTCGAACTTATATTATAAATATCGCGACGTTAATTATATTAATAATTATTTCGCTCTCGACGTTGAGATTTATTAATAGAATTTATAACTTAAATAAATAATCGCGATTTTTAAATAAGATCTTTTTAAGTTTAATAGATATATTTATAATCTTAAACGACTTTATAATAATTCGCTTAATAGCTTATATTATTTATTTTTATTATCTTTTTAAGAACTTAATTATTAAAAAGTATAATATATTTATTGGACGACTATTACTAGATTATAAGGTTAAAAGCTTCGGGAATATCGCGCTTTATAGTACGATGTCTCTATTAGATTCTATAAGTCTTATAATTATCCCCTCTCTTACGTTCACGTTCTTATAGATCTCGAGAGATTCTAGACTATAAAAGAATTAATTTAAGGGGAATCGTCTCTAATTAGCGAACTCGTATTAAAATCAATTAATTAATATAATACGCTATTGTATTTAGAGATCTCTATAAAATATAAACGATTATACGTTTCTATAATAAGAGTGTACGATATTATATTACTATAAGTGTCTCTAAGATTAGCGTAATACGCTATTATCGTATTATATACGAAATTACCTTAGAGATTCTAACTAAATATATACGAATATATCTCACGCTAGAGATCTTTAAGAATATAGCGCTATAGAGATAATTTAAAGCGAAATATTTCGCGTATATTCTCGTAAGAATTAAGTTTTTCTCTTAAAAATATAAGTTCTCGATATACTCGAACCCTCGTAATTAGCGAATTATTCTCGCAGTGAAGTTCTGAAGAATTAGCTAGATTCTCGAAAATTAGCGCGATATAATTATTAGACGACTATCACTAAGTTATAAGATTAAAAGCTTCGAGAGTATCGCGCTTTATAGTACGATGCCTCTATTAGACTCTATAAGTCTTATAATATTCTTATTTAGTCGAAGACTCTTTATAAATAAATTTATTATCGCTTCTTCTAAATCGAGAATATTTATATTAATTAATATTTTAATACTTAATTTCTTAATTAAGTAAACGTCTCGATTAATTTTAATTATAACGAGTATTTCTATTATCTCTTCTTTTAGAAAAATATTAATCTTTATATATTTAAAGTTAACGTTCTTAATACTTTTAATTTCGCGTATAATAATTAACTTTTAAATATAAAGAATCTTTATAATTAAATATTTAAAGAGATATTATACTTTATTTAGAATAGATATAATATATTTAATATCGATTCCTACGTCGATAAAGTTCGACTTCTTAACGATCGCACGTACTATAGCGTACTTTTAAGAATAGAATTTATATTCTTTCTCGATAATAGTAAATAACTACGTAGCTATATTTAAACGCTTTTATAGATTATTAACGCTATATAATACTATTTAAAACGTTATCGAGTTTTTCTTTTTATTACGATAAGTATATATATATTAATAAAGCTTATTATTAAAGTAATAAACGACTTCGTAATGATGATAGATAAACTTCTTTTATATAATAAAGTAAGCGTTAATATAATCTTTTTAGAATTACTCGTCTAGCTATTTATAACTATCTTGCTAATAAGACGACTTCTTCTCGTTCTCGAGAAGACTATTTAAAACCTAATTATCGATCTTAGAAATATTTATCTCGTTTTTCTTATTCTCGTTTTTAAAATAAGTAGATTAAGAACTTAAGTTAAATACTTATTCTAATAACATTAAACTAATTAATTATTTTAATTATTATAAATAGATTAATATAACTATCGATAGAGTTAAGATTATTACTAAATCTAAGACGAATTTAACGCGTTTACGAGCTCTATCGCTATCTATAAATAAGACTATTACGGGTCGGAAAGGTGTGGTATCTGTTGAACATAGTCGTTTTCAACTTTTTTTCAACTTTTTTAAAAAATTATATCTTTTTAATCTATTTATAGAATTTTATAATTACATAAGCGTTCGCTTAAGCTTTTACGTATTTTTAGAATATAAAAAAATATTACGTAATATATTTATTAAAAACCCAATGGAAGTATGGGATATCCTATATCTTTCGATATGGTATTCGAAAAACTAGTCCCATACCATCAAATATATCACACCTTTCCGACCTATAAAGACTATTAAAACGATAAAAACGATAATTCGTTTTAAGACTAACGAATAAAATAAGTATCTCGCGATAAATAAGAATTTTAAAAGATATAAAATAAAGATTAATATAGTTAAGTATAGTAGAATTATTAATATTAATAGTCGCTATAATATAATTATTAATTAGAGTTTAATACTTACTATTATAACTATTAAGAGCGAGATTAATATTAATTATAATTATTATTAGACTTATTCTTATAAAATCGAGATTGCTATTACTAATTACGATAGATTTTTAATTAAATCTTCTTCTTTTCTTCGATCTCTTTGTAAGAAGTTAATTCGCTAGCGCTTAGTAAGCGACCTAATCAATATAAGAGACGTATAGTCGATACGATAGTAATTTCTTTATTAGATACTAAGTTCTAATAGAATTAATTCTCTAAGAAACACGAAAATTCTAGAATATACGAAGAAAATATATAATCGTTAAGGTCTCGCTAAGGCCTTAGATTTTAAATCTCGCTATAATCTCGTAATAAACTTTAGACTTATAGTTAATCGACGTTAAGACGTATATAGCGCTAGATCTAATAATTATCTTCTCTCTTAAGTCTTAATTCTTAAGTATTATTTAATATAATATTTTTATTACGTAATATAAAAAATGTTTAAACTTCGTGAAAAATAAGAAAAAATATTCGTAAATAATATTACTTTTATAATATTAATTTTAATTATTAATAATAAAAGATACGCGTTATAGACGCACGTTAATATTATTATATATATAATATCTATTAATTATAATTATCTTAATTCTATTATACTAATTTTAATATATAATATAAATCTTTTTTATAATATAATAATCTTAATAGTACTCTTAGAGTATTAATAATTAATTCGATATATTACGATTAATTCTATTATTTATAAACTAATAATAATATAATCGCTAAGTATACGTAGAAGATTTATTAAAAAATCTTAATCTCTTTAAGTAATAAGAAAAAAGAGTTCTTTCGATACGCTATCGTTTTTATAATATTAGATTAATATATCTATAATAAACGATATATATTATTAATAATTTATTAAAGAATTCTTTTAATTCTTTTTATAGACGCGTAAAAGAAATTCTTCTATATACGATATTACTTCTATAGCGTATTCTATTAGCTATTCTAAAATATATATATTATACGTTATTTATTCTAATTCTTAGCGAACTATTATTAAATAAATAATAGTTACGCTTTTATATCTCTTTATAGAACTATTTTAATTTCTATAATAAAAGAGCGTAAAATTAATTTATTAATTTATTATTTTATTAATAACGATATCGATAATACGACGATTCGATTAATTGAAATTATTAGAAAAACTTTATTAACAATATATCGACGATAAGGTTATAAGTAATAATTATTAGCGTCTTTTAATATTAATAAATTTATCTTCGCTTTTTTAAAATTTTTCTCTTCTTTATAATATCTAATATATTTTTTATAAGTTTTTACTTTAACGCTATAATATTATTCTTAAATATATTAACATTAACGTATTAATAATTAAATACTTATTATTATAACTTCTTTTAACTTCTTTATTATAAATATTATTAAATTTTTTCAATCGCTACGCTAATATTAATATATATTAATATTTAAGATAGCTTATAAAATAATAATAAGTAAGTTTCTTAATACTTCGCTATCGCACGCTAATATAAGATAATATTTACTTTTTCTTATTATTAATATTTTATTTATTTCGATAATAATTATATTAAAGATAAATTCTCGTTTTATTTTTATTATAAGAGCGTTAAAAAGAAAATTCGAGATTATATAAAGATTTCGTTTTTTCTTTATAAAAAGATTAGAAAAGTTCTTTATTAAATTTATTAAATTCTCGAAATTATAATATTAATATATTATATTCGAGTATATATTAATTATAAGATTATTTAATTTCGTAAGAAATAAAGTTTAATTATAATTATTAATAATTAAGCGATTATTATTATTATAATTATTTAACGCGATTTTTAAGTTGCGAAAAAAAAATTTAAAATAATATATAAACGTATTAAAGAGTTTAAAGATTATAATAAGCTTTTTTAAGAGAAGATAAATAATATAAATATTTATAAGATGAAATTAAGAGAAGTTATCTCTAATAAGAGTAATATTAAATAAGCGAGCTTTTCGAATAAGAATCTCTTTAAGAATTCTTTTCTCTCGAATAAGAATCTCGCTTAATATACTTTTTTTATTTAATCTCTATCGCTATAATAGAGATTTTTTTTATTTTATTTTAATATATAACGAGCTAAATAAATTTAATTATATTTTTCTATAATACGTATTAAGCGTCTCTTTAATAAATTATATCTATAATAATATATACTTTAATTTAATATAATATATTCTTAATATAATATTATTTAATTAAATAATTAAATTATAAATTTTTTATTTAATTAAATAATTATATTAATAAATATAAAAATATTTCTATAATTATTTAATACATTAAAATAATTATTATATTTACTTTTATTTTCAACGTCTTCGCTTACTTAATAACGATTATTAGTCTAATTAAGTAGTTTTTATATTTAATATTTAATACTTTTACTTATTAATCTTCTACGTATTATAAATCTAAGTTAATTTATTAATACGCTTAAGTTCTTTATTTAATAATTATTAATTATATTCTTCGTTTTAATTAATTAATTTAATCTTATATTAAACGTTTTCTCGTTTCTTAATCTTATTAATAAGCTTAAAAGTCTATATAAAGAATTTCGCTACTTTATTATAATCGTATATATAATATAATTTAAGTAATAATATATAAAAGATATTATAATTTTATACGTAAAAGATAATAATAAGTAATATATTTATAATTATATTTTATCTATAATTCGAAAAGATCTTATATACTTATAAATTAACTTCTTACTTAGATATCTTTATTTTAAGTTCTTAATTATTAATATTATTAAATTACTTATTTTATAGCTTTAAGTTTAATACGATTTATTATATTATCTAATTTAAGTTATAATAACGCTATATAATCGCTCTATTATCTTATTTTTTATTATTTATAATCTTTTTATTTTTTTATTTATAACTACGGGTCGGAAAGGTGTGGTATCTGTTGAACATAGTCGTTTTCAACTTTTTTTCAACTTTTTTTTAACTTTTTTTTAAAAATTATATCTTTTTAATCTATTTATAGAATTTTATAAATATATAAGCGTTAGCTTAAGCTTTTTACGTATTTTTAGAATATAAAAAAATATTACGTAATATATTTATTAAAAACTTAATGGGAGTATGGGATATCCTATACCTTTCGGTATGATATTCGAAAAACTAGTCCCATACCATCAAATATACCACACCTTTCCGACCCGTAATATAGCTATCTTCAAAATAACAACACCTTTACAAGTACGTGAGATTAATGCTTCTAAGCACGAGACATCGGAGTATATTACTTAAGATATCTATCTTCCTGGAATTAATAATTAAGGTCGATAAGTGCTTATATATTTTCGTAGAAAATTATATATTATCGATAGTTTACGTATTAAAATACTTATTAAAATAAATATTATCGAGCTCGAAGAAATTATTATTAACGTAGTTAATAAGAAAGTAAGAATTAATAGCTATAGCACTACGATTAATATTATTGCTTGATCTCAAGACGAGTTTATTCGAAGAAAGATCTATATTAAATTATTTATTTTCATGTCTTCGCACAGCGAGATAATTCTATTAATTAAGGAAATTAATCTTTCTAATAATCGTGATTTCTTATTTAAGCTAGCAATATAGACGAATTTAATAATATTCGCTTATTTAATTAATTATATAATAACTAGAATTCTAATTCAAAACGAGTCTAATATATCTATTTAAATTTTAAGAAAATTAAGACTTAAGAATATTCTTAAAATAAATTACGAAAATTACTTTCAAATTAATATCGAATCTAAATTCGCTTTAACGAAAATAATTATAATTTTAAGTATAAACTTGAGCTTAAATTAATTAACTTTTTTATTAACTAAAGAAACTAAGCTATTAAATAAAGTTATGATTTTTAAAAATATATAGGCTAGAACTACATTAGTCGATCTAATTAACGAATTCTTAGAGATCTAATAAGATATAGACTTTATTAAAGTAATAGAAGAGAAATAAATAAAGCTTTCGCTAAGAGATAATTAATAAATTAAGATTAGCGAAAAAGTTAAAATTTATCTCTTAAGTATACGAGATCGAGAAATAATCGATAAAGTCTTTAATAAGTTACACGAATAGAAAAGACTTAAATAAATTAAAGATTTTATATTCTTCTTCTATTCGATATTTGTTATATAAAAAACACTATTTAATAGCATTATTAAGAAAAGATTGATAATTAATATTCGAAATTTAAATAATCTATTACTTCGAGATATATATTTAATGCCTCTTCAATAGAATATAATTAAGATACTAACTAATTATAATTTTATTTTAATAATTAATACTACTTCGTTTTTCTATTAATAGCGAATATATTCAAACTATCGTTATATATAGATAGTTATAAATCACAGAGGTTAGAAAACCTTTAATATTTTAATTATAAATTATATAAATTCGATTACTTATATTTAACGTTAAATCGATAAGATTTTATAATATATTCTTAACGCAAAAGCTTACGTTAATAATGTAATTACGAGTGCTACGACTTTTTAATAGTATTTATAAGATCTTCGTTAGCTATTTAAGCTTTTCGTGAGATTTAATATTACTATTTCTTCTATAAAAGTCTTTTTAAGATATTTAAACGTTAATTTATTAAATAGAAAAGTTAATTCTTTCGACTTAATTTTATTAAAAGATAAACTTAAAGCTATTTTAAAATTATAGTATCTTAGCACTTTAAAAGAACTCAAATACTATTTAAAATTAACTAGCTATCTGCGTTAGTATATTTATTTCTATATATAATTAACACAGCTCTTATAAAATCTCAAAATACTATTTCTTAAGAAAGCGCTAAACTCTAAATATTAGCGAAAATAATACTCTTTTAAAATAAAACTATCTATAACGTTAAAGAAGTAATTAGCTTCTTTTTAGCTTCTTCAAGGAATACTATCTCAGTCAATAATACTAATATATTTTAATAATACTCGAACTCTATAAATTAACTTAAATATCTTAAAAAAGTTTAATTTTAAGTTGATAGTCTTTTATATTAAATCGAATATATATAGTAACAAAGATAGATAATCTTCTCGTATATAAACGAAGTCTATTCTTTTTTTATTAAGACTTCTAACTATAATAAAAAGAAATTATTAATCTATAAAATTAGAAATTACCAACCTTATTTGATATCTAAAGAAAATAAGATATATAATTAAATCTTTAAAGTATCCTATAAGAATATAGATCGATTACTCTATTATTATTGATATTATAAAGTAAAATTCAATTATTTCAATCACACTAATAATAAGAATAAATATTCGTTTAATTCGGGCTACTTGATTCTTAAGATAGTTTAATCTAGTTATCTCTCACAAACCTAACAAAGAGCATATTATGTTTAATGCTCTTTTAAGGCTTATAAGTCTAAATAAAGATAATTCGCTACCTTATTATTATTCGAAGTTAAATACTCTATATATCGTAAGCTTAATAGAAATAAATGCTTTATTTCATGAGAAGTGCATTTAAGGCTATCAAGAAGATGGTTATTAGAAAAGGATTTCTGCATAGCTCGATATTAATAATAATCTAGCTAGCGAGAACGTAATATCTTTATCTTTCGTCCGAGGAAAGCATCTCTTTATTAATAATATTAACCTCTATTTTTCGCCTCGATTAAAAGAAAATTAAGAATAAAAATAACAAAGTCTCACTTACGAAATATAGCGAGATCTTATCTTTTATATTAATAGAACTATTAGTCAATAACGATATTATATTTCATTATTACTAATAAAGAATATTCTCACTTTAATATATAAAGAAGAGCATCCTAACTTTTAGAGATACTATAAGATCGTTATATTATCCTAATATATTTATAGAATTATAAGGCACTTAAGAGACTTTATTCGATATTATTTAGAGTGTTTAGTGCTATAAATAAGAAAATACGTATCTTACGATAGTTTATAGCTAATCTTATCTTCGTTCGTGCCTTTTTATACTCTAATTATTAATTTTATTCTAATATTATCTCTATTAAATTAGAGATTAAATTATATTATATCTATTATCTATAAGTTTATAAAAGCTATTTAATTAATTTTAAATAAATTAACTTAAAAAGTATCTAATTAAATAAAAGCACTTTTAAATTAATTTGATATTATTAATTAAGAAATCTTAAAGACTATTATTAGCGATCGAGATAGAAAATTCTTTTCGAAGCTTTAAGAATCGCTCTTTAAATTATTAAAGATTTCTCTACTTTATTTAATAATCTATTATTCGTAGATTAACGATACGAGCGAACGTACTAATCAAATCGCTGAGATAGTTTTAAGATACTTCGTATATATCCTTAAAAGATCTTTTTTATGGCCGAAAGTGCTATCACGAATATAGACTTTTTTAAATAACTTCGTCTCTTTTGAGATTAAGATTACGTCGAGCGAAATAATCTATAATTTTACTTTAAATAGATCTTTAAATTTGCTTCGTTTACTAATTAAAATCAATCACGTCTTTACACGAATTACAATTAAAGATATTATCGATTTTACTTAAATATTTAATAAATTTTATTACGATAGAAAGCATTAATTAATATTTCTTAGAATAGAAGAATAAATACTTCTTCGACTACATAAAGACTATAAAATCTTATCTACTCTTAATATTATTAATAAGCTATTATAATAATATATTAATTTATTTCAAGTAATAAATAGAATAGATAAACTTGTCTATAGACTTGATATTTCTATAGAATAAAGAATTTATTCTATCTTTACAATAGCATAGTTAAAGCCTTATCCTACGTCGCAGAACGATTCTTTTTAACGTTCTCAGCCTTAATATATTTCGTCTATTTCTATAAATAATAATAATATAGTTAACTTAGAAATCGAATAACTTCTCAATAAACGAATTATTAAAAAGAGACGTAATTTAACTATAGAATATCTAGTTAGATAAAAGAAATATAATTCTAAATATAATTAGTGATATAATATCAAAGATCTTAATAATGCTTCTATATTAATAAAGAAATATAAAGAGAAAGCAGCTAGAATTCGAGCTATTACACCTATCACACTTGTTTCTATAATCTTATCTCCGCCTTTTTAATCGTTCGTAAAAAAAAGAGATCGTCTTAAAAGTATAATATCGCTACTTCATTAATGTCTTTATAAATAAAATAGAAAGTATTTAAGGAAATATACTTAATATTATAACAATACTATATCTAGATAACGCCGCACTACATCTATTTATCTTATCGCTATATTTAAACAATTTAACGAGTATTATCAATCGAGATATACTCTTCTCTACTCGATAACGTTTATATAATTATTAAAGAAAGCAATATATAATCGTTATTTATAGCATGAAGGTATTATTATTATTTATATACTAATTAATATTCTAACTATATAATGTAATCGTCGAAATAACCTCACTATTACTAACTTCCCGCTAATATTAATATACTATCACGCTGCTATTAACGAGTTTACTTAAATAACAAAGTTCTATATAACTTCAACATATATATAGTTAGCGAGGTCGCTCGCTTTTTCTTCTATTTCGGCGGATACTATCACGAAAAACGTACTTACCAAGTCAATCATAAGGCAAGTGCTTGGCCAAGGAAAGTGCTTGGCTGGCCCTGACTTAGATAGAATTTTCCAACTTAGAATAATTAAGAATTACACACTCAATTGACACACTAACTATATATTCCATTGCTATTACAAACGTATCGATTACGAGATAATTGAAGTCGTATTAAATATTGCGAATATATATTTTATATTATTAATAAAGAGAGATTCTTAATAGTTACGGGTCGAAAAGGTCTGGGATGGTCTGGGATATGGGGTGTCGATACCATATCATGATATGGTATGGTATTGAGATTATATTATTTGATTTTTATGGGATAATCTAAAAGACGTGCTAATATCATGAAATAATCTAAGAAATTTCTAATATATGTAGGGATATTTTATGTTATATGTAGAGATATGAGAAATATACTATATATAGAAGATGTTACTCTATATAGAATCATGCGAACGTATTCTAGTTATTATTCTAGTTATTACTTTACTTTATTATCACATTATTAAGTATTCTAGCCATCATTCTAGTTATTACTTCACTTTATTATTATTATTATCATTACTTTATTTCATCATCACGTTATTAAGCTAAGCTCGCTATCGCATTTAATATCGTGTTACGAAAGATCTTCGTAATTATCTAAGACTTGGCGAATTATTTCTATTACTATTAGTATATTTAATTTATTTAATTATTAAAAGAATTACTAGCACGCTAATTATAATAGTAATCTACTATTTATTCTACGATAGCAAATTTCCCTTTTCTCTCTTTACATTATAAAAAGAATTTACGATTATTCTTCACAATTATATATTCTTAGTTATTAAAGTTACACGCTTCGTATAAATAATATAAAGATTTAATAATTTATTTAATCTTAAAGAGTAGAATATAAGAAGTCTTAAATATATTCTCTGCATAGCGTATATTATTTAATTATTCTTATAAGAGCTTCTTAATAAGATTCGCGTTAGTCTAATTAACGAGAACTTTTAAAAAAGCTAATATAATTCGAAGAAATAGAACGCTATTTAAAGATAAGGAAAAGATCTATTAATAACTTTAGCTAAGATATATAAATTCTAGTTATTATTCTAGCTATTACTAATATTTAATATATATAGATTCGTAAGACGAGAGTCTATATTTCATGCTAGCAGTTAGCGCAAGAAGTATTTCTTATCTTATTCGCCATCTAATATAAGAAATAATCTATATTATAGGATATCTCTACATATATTAGAAATTTCTTAGATCATTCCATGATATTAATAATTTCCCATCCCATATCTTTATAAGTGATCTTGTATGACCCCCCCATAATATCCTCCCATGGTATGATATGGTACGGTATGATATGGGATATCCCACCAATTATACCAGACCTTTCCGGCCCGTATTAATAGTATTCGATTTTTTTACTTTAATCGATAATAATATTAAGATAGATATAATCGATTAAACTTAGCGTTTTAAAGTTAAAAAGTAGTTACTTAAGATTCTAAAACTTTAATAATTTACTAATACTTTAAATAATTATAAGACTTTTTATATTCTAATTATAACGAATATTCTAATATAGAAGAGATATATCTATAACGTAGCGAGAGTATAGAATATTTGAATAAATAGCGCGAAGACTATCTAGAAGCTTCTCGATAAATTCAAAAAATATAAAGATATATTCTTATCGAAAGAGATAAAATAACTTTCATCGTATAAGGATTATAATTACGCCATCGAAACGATAGCGAAGTCTTCGTTTAACCCGCTATATACCTTATTTAATATCGAGCTTATAATATTAAGAATCTATCTCGACGAAGCTCTAGCAAAAAATTAAATTAGATATTCTACGAGTTTAATGGAAGCCCTTATCTTATTTATTTTAAAGAAAGATAAAGAATTATATTTATATGTCGACTATCGTAAATTAAATAAGATAATCGTTAAAAATTATAATTTGTTATTCTTGATTAGCGAGACGCTTAATCGCCTAAACGACGTTAAAGATATATAAAATTCGATTTAAAGAACGCTTATTATCGAATACGAATTTATAAGAATAACGAGTAAAAAACGATATTTTATACTCGTTATAATTATTTCGAGTATATAATAATATTATTCGAATTAATAAATGCCTTAATAATCTTTTAAGCTTATATTAATAAGACTTTAACAAAGCTAGTAAATCGTTTCTACGGAATATATCTAGATAATATTTTATCTATTTTAATTTAAAAGATAAGTATTTAAATTACGTGAAATAGATATTAAATCGACTTCGGCGATGCGGCCTTTGTATACATCTAAAGAAATGCGAATTCTTCGTTACTAAAGTGAAATTTCTTAATTTCATAATATCTATTATCGACGTTATAATAAATAAACGTAGAGTAATTATAATTTAAGAGTAATTAAAATTGAAGAGTTATTATAACGTATAAATCTTTTTAAAATTTATAAACTTCTATCGAAGATTTATTTATTATTATTCTTAGATTATAATTTCTTTAATAAGACTTCTTAAGAGAAGCGAAAAGAGTGTTAAGTCGAGATTCCTTTTATAATTCGAAGTTACGAAGTGTGTATTTTAAAAGCTAAAGGCGGTCTTTATAGATACGTCTCTCTTAAAATACTTTAATTCTTAATTATTAATTTAAATCGAGATTAATAATTCTCTATTCGATTTAATATACATATTAACTTAATTATATATAAATAATTAGTAATATCTCGTCGCTTTTTATTCGAGAAAAATAATCGACGCGAAGTATAATTATAAAATATATAATTAAGAGCTTTTTATAATTGTAAAGGCGTTTAAGCATTAGCGTTATTATCTAGAAAAAAGTTTTTATCTTATTAAAATATTAATCGATTATAATAATTTAAAATACTTTATAAAATAGTCGATATTAAATAGTAGATAAGTTCGTTAAGTAATAAAACTATCTCTCTACAATTTCTTAATTTCGTAAAGATCGAGTAAAACAAATCTCGCTAATACGTTATTAAGATAATTCGATTATAAGAGCGGAAAAGACATGATTAATAAACTTCTTTTTACGCTATAGTAGAAGCTAATTAAAGTCGAATATCTTTCGAATCTTATTTTTGCTATTATTAAAATAGTATACGCGAATAGCGTAAGCTATACGAATAAATAATATAGTCTTAATCGTGAGTATCTCGTGATATTAAACGATCTAAGTATAAATAAGAGTTTCTTAAATATTAATTCGCGAGAAGAAGCGTTTATAAAAAGAATAGCGCTTAAAAATTTAATAGCTATAGTAATATAAGAAATTTATTTAAACGTAATATATTCTTTAAGACTTAAAGAATCTTAATCTCGAATTAAAGGAAATTTAAGCGAGACGCTTATTTAATATAAACGCAACGAAATTAATAAGCGACTTAACTCTATTATTAAAACTATTAATTATAAATAATTTATTTCACGCTTAATTATTAAGATATTAATAGTTAATAAAACGATATATAATGTAAATAATAAGTTTATTTATAAATTTATAAAGATACTTTAATAAGAGAACGCTCTTATTAAATAATATAAAGCTAATAAAGTATAAAATAGATAAACGCAGAGCGTCGGAGCTTAAACTTAGAATAATTAAGGGCTATTAAGATGTAATAATAAGTTATATATTTTCGTAGAAGACTTAATTCGTGAAAAGCTATTAAAGCGCTATTACGATAATCTTATGACGAGATATTTTAATATCGATAAGATACTCGAATTAATAGATAGAAAGTATTATTAAAATAATATAAAAATAGATATTATAAAGTATATTTATATATATAATATCTATTAGCGTGTGAAAGTAAATTGTTATCGCCTCTATAGTAAGTTAAGTGCGCTTTCGCTACTCACTAAATTATAAAGAGAAATTATCATAAATTTCATAATAAATCTTTCACTAAGTAAGCGTAAGAATTACGTTTATAATACGATTCTTATAATAATAGATAAATATATTAAAATAATAAGATACTTATTAATTAATAAGACAATCGATGCGATATAACTCGAGAAGTTATTTATAAAAGAAATTATACTTCGATATAAAGTATCTAAAGATATTATTATAAATCGAGGATTTATTTTTATAAGTGCGTTTTAATCGAAAGTCTATTATTAATTATATATAAAGCGTAGATTAAGTATTATCTTTTATTCTTAAATTAACGAATAAACGAAACGATAAAATTAAACTTTAAAATATTATCTTAAAATATATTATTTAGAGCGATAAGATTATTAAGTAAATCTTTTGTTAATTATTGAATTCGTATATTATCGAAGCGAATATAAAATAATAAATTATAGTTTATTTCTTATAATATATATTTATTAATTAGAACTTAAGCTAATCGCTAAGAATAGCGTTATTAAGAGAGAAATACTCGTAGCGAAAGAACGTATTAAAGAAATCGATACGATTCGATAAGAGCTTAAGAGATATTAATAAAGCGTATAGAAAACGTAGGCGAAGTTTTATAATAAGGATTATAAATTATAAACGTTTAATTGTGATAATCTTATTATATTTTTTATAAAGAATTTAAAGTAGAATAGATTAAGTAAAAAACTATCTAATAAGCTAATTAATTCTTTTCGAATATAAAAATATATTGAAAAGTAAGCGTATCGACTATAATTATAGCCAACTTATCGAATTTATCTTATCTTTTATGTGTTATTATTAAAATCGTATTAACGAAGATTAAAAAATTCGAATATTTCGAAATATTTTATTTCTAAGCTTATAAACGAAGATAGAAGAATACTTAATAAAGTTTATACGTAAGAAACGTACTCGAAAGAATAAGATAAAATATCTTATTCGTTAAAAAGATTATTTTAAAGAATATAACGAATAACTTAATAAAGAGGTTATAGATAAGATATAAGATATAATTAATAAATTTAATAAACATGAGTTACGAGAACGAAGAGTATAAGAGATATATATTAAAAAAGGGCTCGAAGATTAATTAATTTTTTAAAAAAAAGAGCTTAGAGATAAAGAAACTTAACTATAAAAAGTCAAATCTCGAGTTATCGTAATTAATAACAATATCAAAATAACTATGAAAAGCTAACGGCGTCTCGAAAGATAGCGAAAAACTTCTATTATATAGAATAATACGAACGAGTAAAAAACGATCCACAGACTCAATAAAGAACAAATATAATTTAAACGCTAGATTATTAAAATTCTTTTATTAAAATATCACGCGAAAGAGACTTCTCCTTCGAATTCACGGCGACGCTTCTCGATTTCTCGAATAATAAACGTGAAAAAATATAAGATCTTTAATTATTAAAGAAAAGGGAATTATTATTATTAAAGAAGAAAGAGAAGACGTCTAGATTATCACTCATTAACGATAACGTAATGAGCTAAGAGTTCTCGAGAGACGTAGAATTATTCTCGTCGCTATCTTTATTCCTCTCTTTATTATCTTCTTTATTCTCGTTATTATTATTAAATTTAAAATTCGCTATTAACGAATTTAAGATAGAAAGATTTATCTAAAATTAATATTAATATATATTAAACGCGCTTAAAATCGATATAAGTTATAGAAATATATACGCTATAGCGTAATATAATTAAAATCCTTATAAGAATAATAAAGATTACGCGAAGAAACTTAGCTTAATTAAATTGAATACTTAAAGTATTCGATTTCTTTACGTTATCGAAGCGATCGATAATTCGCTAATAAGCGTTAAGAATCTTCTTATATATCTTAATAATATTTATTAATTAAAGTGCTATAATATATCTAGAATTACTCAATTTAAAATTATTAATTATCGTAATTTCGAATCGATAACGAAGTCTAAATATATTATTTGCTTCTATAATAATCTTATAACGCTTAAAAATCTAAAATAACGATCGTTTATTTTATGCTAAATATACGAAGTCTTTATATTAATCTATTATAACGTAATCGAAGCGCGATTTCGCATAAACTATATATTTTATTAATATAATATTCTCGAAGTCGAATATTATCTTATATTTCTCGAAGCCGTGCTCGTAAGCACAACGAACGTAACGCGAATACGAGTTCTTAATAAGATTAACGAATAATTCTAAGAATCGTGTCGCGATAGAATATTAAATAGGCTAATAACGTATTAATAACGATTGCATATTATCTATAATTCTAGAAAACCTACAATAATTAATACGTTTAAAGATATCTTAGATATGTTTAATACGTGTGAGATAAGTGTTAAGTATAAATTTACTTCTCGTAAGTTATATGCTATATATATAATAATATATATAATAAAGAGAGAAAATTTTCTTAAAAATTAATATTCTTTTATTAATAATTTTATTATTAATATACGCGAATTATACGCGTCGCGTACATTAAACGTAACGATAATATCTACTCTACGCATCGTTAAAATCATATAATAAAAAATTATTTCTAACGTTAAGTATTCTATTATCTTTATTCTTGTTTATATTTACAATATATTCTATATATAAAGCGCTGCTTAAAGAAAATCTTTTTCTTCTTTTTTTTAATTAAGTTTAAAGAATTTTAATAAATCTTCTAAGAGCATTAATTCTTTCTATGATATTAAATTCGAGAACGAATCCTCGAAGAAAGAAAAATTGTTAAGAATAGCATCTTGGGTTCTAAATAAGGAGACTCTGAATGGCTTAATATACGTATATTTAACGGATCCTTGACAGACAAGCTTATATAGACGATCTTCCTAAGTTTTCTTTTCTTCTTCCTTAAGAATTAGTCTTACTACCAGATCTATATGCGAAATATATATCTTTCTAATTCCACACTACTACATAACTCTAAGGCTCTGATCTAGAATCAAGTCTAACATTTATCCTTAATATATTCTTGATAGATAATCATGACTTCGATAAATCTCTTAAGATAGATATTAGTTTGATACTAGCAGTAGATAGAGACTATTAATAACACTATTTTCTATTATTATTATAATTATTATCTATTCTATAAAGCTATTTAAGTAGCTATTTATCTCTTATCTAATTCTCGATAATTAGCTTTTATCTTTTAGACGTTTTCTTATCTATTATCTATTATAATTCTATTATTTATTTAACTTTCTTTATAAATAATAATATATAGTACTCTAAAGATATACTTAATATCTTATTACCTTTAGTCGCATAAATAATTAATTACTTAAATATTTAAAACTCTACGTAAGTATAGAAATTATTCTAATTTAATTTTTTTATTATAATAATATAAGAGCTAAGCTTTTAATTTTAATAAGATTTATATAGAGAGTTTATCTATTAAATTATAGATTCTTTTTTTATATTAAAATTTTTAAGACTTCTAAGATAATCGTCTAATAGCGAGATTATATCTTATTTTAAATTATATCTCTTTAGACTTCGATAGTTTTTTTTAGCTTTTATATATATCGCTTTTAATTTAATATTAAAATATTATTTTAATTATTAAGTCTTAGAGATCTTAACGTTTATTATTCTTTTTTCTTAATTAAGATTCTAAGAATTACTCGTTTTTAATCTCTTCTTAAATATAATCTTCTTTAAATATACGTATTATCTTTCTTTATTATCGAGTGAATTTTATAAAGAATTTAATTTCAAAGAATTATTTAATTTAGAGTAACTTATAGCGAGAAAATACTCGTCTCTATCTCGAGTACTCTAATAATAATAGCTTAATAGTTACTAATAATCTATCTAAGATAAATATTCTAAATTACTTTTAATTATTTTATATAACTTTAATATAATTCACGTAATTCTTAAGATATATATAATAAGACTACTATATATATAATTACTAATTATACTATTATATTATATACTTAACGTATTTTATTTAACGTAGCTTTTCACGCAGAGTTCGTAATCTTACTTAATATAAGATACTATACGAAGGTCTATATCAAAAGTTCTGAAATGCCAAGCCCTTGGCATTCTTGATAGGGCTGACAGTCAAAATTCTTGAATATCTTTATTTTTCAGCTATGATTCTTCATGTAGCTACGAATATACTCATTGACACGCTTAGTTGAATTATACGATCGTACGTTATCTCCCTCGCGACCCTCTCGATACTCGTTATTCTCTTTAAAACAAATTATCTTCGTAATATATCTCGATATACGCTTAATTCAAGTCTAAATCCTCTTTTAAGAAAGATTCTTTTAATACTTAATTTAAGTTCGTTTCGCCTCAATAAGAGTTTTAAATAAATTTTTTTTAATAATTTCTCGCTTTATTTAGAATTAATAAGATTTAACTATATTAAGATCTAATAAATGCTTATATTAGAGTAAACATATAATTTCTTATTTCATGAAGACTTATTCTTTATTATAATAACTTTAGAACGATTCTTTTTACACTTCGTAGCGAATTTAAGAAGCTTAAACATAAATATCTGTTTTTAATAACGATATTAATTAATTTCCCTCTTTTTTTCTAAGATGATAATTTTTTTATTCTCGATTACGGGTCGGAAAGGTGTGATATCTGTTGAATATAGTCGTTTTCAACTTTTTTTCAACTTTTTTTAAAAAATTATATCTTTTTAATCTATTTATAGAATTTTATAAATATATAAGCGTTCGCTTAAGCTTTTTATGTATTTTTAGAATATAAAAAAATATCACGTAATATATTTATTAAAAACTCAATGGAAGTATGGGATATCCTATACCTTTCGGTATGGTATTCGAAAAACTAGTCCCATACCATCAAATATACCACACCTTTCCGACCCGTAAACGTACGTATTCTCGTCTCGAGTTTAAGATAATACTAAGTTTATTACTTTAGATTATATTCTTTTATTATTTAATAATTTAGGTTTAATATCGAAGTGTAAATTAATAGCGAGCTTTTATTATAACTTTCGTAATAGATAACTTCTTCGTTATTTTATAGAATTGAAAGTTATTATATTTAAGAACTCGAAGAATAACTAATAATAAGATTCTTTACTTAGTAGTAAGCATAAACGAGGTCTTTTAATAATTATAATAATTCTTTCGAATAGCTATAATAATAGCACTCTTAAGCTCGAATATAATAATAGATAATTGTTTAGATCTAGATATATTCGTAAGGTATTCTAATAAAAGCTTCTTAGACTTAACTAAGTCGTAGTCCTAATCTTATACTTATTTAATTAATCGAGTAATAATTAAATAAACTAATTTCAATAATTATAATAATAATTTTATAAGCTATTTAATTCTCGACTAAGACTAATATTTATAAACGTATATCGTTATTATAATTAATACTCTAAGTATTAGATATCTTAAAATATAAAGAAGATAAAAAGAACGAAAAAGATTAATCTTGAGTACGGGTCGGAAAGGTGTGATATATTTGATGGTATGGGACTAGTTTTTCGAGTATTATACCGAAAGATATAAGATATTCCATACTCTCATTGAGTTTTTAATAAATATATTACGTGATATTTTTTTATATCTTAAAATTACGTAAAAAGCTTAAGCGAACGCTTATATAATTATAAAATTCTATAAATAGATTAAAAAGATGAAATTTTTTAAAAAAAAGTTGAAAAAAAGTTGAAAACGACTATATTCAACAGATACCACACCTTTCCGACCCGTAATATTCTTGAGAAAGTTATATTTATATTATATTCTTTCTCTTTTCTTTATTATAAGCATATTTAATATTAATAAAAAAAATTAAATCTTTAAAAATCTCGAAATATAATCGTTGAATATATAGAAAGAATATCGCTTATATAGAAATTTGTATATAAAGTACAGATATCTTATATATAGTATTAATAGATTTTTGAGAAATTCGAAGTTGGCTCTATTAAGAATATCAAGGGCTTGGTATTTCAGGACTTTTGATATAGATTTCCGTATAATTAGCTTAAATCGTATCTTCTTAATATACGATTCTTAACGAAGTTTATTATCGATATATAATTCTAAAATTCAAATATTAATCTTAAGCTTTATAATAGTCTTTTTTAAATCTATTACGATAATTATATTAAATCGTCTTAGATAGCGAGATAAATATATTAATTTATACTTTTTTAGTATAAAGATAACGTCGTATATTATTATTTATTTTAAATAAATCTTATATATCTTCTTTAAAATAGTGTAATTAATCTTCGTAAATTTCTAGTATATAAGAAGATAAATATTATCTATAAAACTCTTTATCTAGAGCTTTAATTTAGCTCTAAAGTATTTCTTAATAAGCGAAGTATTAAAGAATAAAAAGAGAGTCGGAGATATAAATAATTTCTAGGAAATTTCTATTTTAGCGAGCTTTATATAATTAATTCTATTACTATAAATAATAGAGATTACTCGCTTTATGAGAAAGCTTCGTATCTAATTAATAATAAGCTTCAAAACGTCTTTAACTCGAGGATTATATATTAATCTCTAATATAATATATTATTAAAAGTTCTAGCGATATCTAATAATAGAAGATTAGCTATATTATTCTTTCTATAATTTTTAGACGATATAGACTATATCGATAATAGTTTCGAGCGCTATCTTAATAATTTTTTTCGTCAAACTTTTATCTATTTCGATAATAATAAGAGATTTATTTTAATATAGTCGCTAAGTCTTATAATTATTATTATTTTAAGTACTTTATCTAACGTACTTAAAAACGCCATTAATCTATATAACTTAGACTTTAAGTAATTATTCTTCTTTAGCTTAGAAAGAGCTACGATATTATTATTCTTAAACTCTCTTAGATAATAATCGATTCTTAAATACACTCTAAAAAATACGTGATTTTCGATATTAATACTTTCGCTATTTAGTGTAAAAACCGATTAAATATTCTATTAATCTCTAAGACTTTATTAGATTTCGATCGAAAAATAATCTTTCGAATCTTCTTCTCTATAATAATATTATTTATTATAATAGAAGTAGAGTATATAATATTTTATATATCGTTTACATTAATTTGAAAAGAGAGACAAAAAAGATCTCTCTTAGAATCAAAAACTTTTCTACATATATAAATATCTAATTCTCTATTAATTACTCTAATAATACGATCTTAGATAATAGACGTAGATTTATATTACTAATATATATATATTTAATTGGACTCCAGAATTCTTTAGACGATTATATAGTCTTATAAATATCTCTATAAAAAAATAAAGAATCTTAATCTTATTGAGAGTCTTATTATATTTTTTAATTACTATTCGCTACTTATTTATAGAATATTCGCTCTAACTATTTTAATATCGTCTAAGTAAAACTTTAATATTTATTATAATCTTATTATATTCTCTATTTTAAAAGAGCTTAGATCTCTTTAATAATTTAATTTATAGAATTATAAACTTTATTATTTTATAAAATTCTTGAAATAGAGATTTAAAAAATTATTAATTTAATTCTTAATTATTAAAAGAATTAATAGTAGAGATAAATTAAGTATTTACATTCTATATTTAATATTCTTAATCTTCGCTATTTTTTACACTTTTCTCTATATTAATATTAATTCTTTAAATCGCTAGCTTTAATTTCGTATAAATATATAAATAATTGAAGCTATATTATAAGTCTAGACGAATCTAATATACTAAGATAACTTTCTTAATTCTAAGAATAGTAAAGATTAAGTTAATAATACTCTCTATTCTTCTCGTCCTTTGTGTTATTACTTCGCTAAATAATATAAGCTCTATATCTCTATTTAGCGTCGTAATTATAAATTTATAAATCTTATAATAATATAAATGTCTATTTAAATTATTTTTATTAGCATAATAAGATTAAAGTCTTTAAGAAGAATATACTCTTTAGAGTAATTAAGCGTCTTCGTTACTAAAGCGAGATTAAAAGAATTTTACTCTATTACTAATAACGAGCTAGAGTTATATATATTGTAAATATATATAGAGTCTAATTCTAATATACCCCTTATCTCCTTAGACTAAAGAGTTAACGTATTAATATTACTTAACTAATAGCTTATTTTCTAGCTATTCGAATCGAGTCTCTTATTAATATAAAAGTAAGTTCTTATATTCGCTCTAGTTCTATACGCGAGATAAAAAGAGCTTAAACTAGAATTAAAGAAGAATCTACGGGTCGGAAAGGTGTGGTATCTGTTGAATATAATCGTTTTCAACTTTTTTTCAACTTTTTCTAAAAAATTATATCTTTTTAATCTATTTATAGAATTTTATAAATATATAAGCGTTCGCTTAAGCTTTTTACGTATTTTTAGAATATAAAAAAATATTACGTAATATATTTATTAAAAACTCAATGAGAGTATGGAATATCCTATACCTTTCGGTATGGTATTCAAAAAACTAGTCCCATACCATCAAATATACCACACCTTTCCGACCCGTAGAAGAATCTATTATACGATTTATAGTAGTGATAACGATAGTTAAAGTAGTTGGTTTTGAGACTTAAACTGTATTAACTATTGAATTTTCTATCTAGAACTACATTAACGTCTTAGATACACGAATTAACTATTAACTATTAGTTGAACTAATAGTGAAGTAGTTTTAATAGTTAAAATATCGAAATTTCGCCGAGCAAGACTCTTAAGACTAGTCCTTATATCTTTATTAGCTATTTGATAGTATATATAATAGATTCAACGTACTCTACGTTTCCTTACTTATCGAAGTTCATATTAACTTTCTCTATAGCCGTGTTTAGAGCTTTCTATGTAAATAGTTTAAGTCGAAACTATAACTTTAGATACTCAACGACCTCGATTATAGAGATCGTACTCCTCTTTGCAACCCGTTGACGGGAGGTTCGGGAGGCCTTGGCAAAGGTTTTTTTTTTTTTTTTGCCGGGGGTAAACAGGTCGTAAATTGTAGACTTTGAGCACGTATACAAGAATAACCACATGTGTTTCAAGCTTAAAATTAGTTGCGTTGAAATCCTCGTACTTGATTCTTTATTCGATATTACTTGTATATAAAGCGTAGCGTTATTACAAGTTTATTTTCGCACGAATTTCGCCGGGTCCGCACGATCAGCACGATTTAGCATATTTAGTAGTTTTTATTTATATTCAACTCTTTTCGTAAGTTCAATAATTAATTTTTATAGACTTTATAATTAATAAATTTAAATAATTATTATTCGAGTTAATCACGTTTTACGAATTATATAAATTCTTCACGATATTCGAGTTAATTATTATCTTAAAGATTTGCGATATTTATATATATTAAGAAACTTAAGATTACTATAACTATTACATATTATTCGAGTACCACGTTATCGCTAGTTTTTATAATATTTATAAAGTATTCGACTCGAATCGAAACGAGAATCCCTAGATATATACGAAAGTCTCTTATTTACGATCTACTACGATAGCTTATAGAAAAATTAATAATTTCATATTTACGATCGCTTCTATAAGTATTCTTTAATTATTATATATATATAGCTTTAAAATAGTATTTATTACTTTATTAATTCTTATCTGATTAACTTAGAAGTTAAAGAGATCTTCTCTCTCTATTTTATTTACTATTTAGAGAGACCCGAGTTCTAATTATCGCTTATTAGATCGATTTCTTTTTATATAGTTATTTTACGTACCGAGTACTTCTTAATAATTCGTGTCTTTTCCTCGTTATCTTTTATAAAGCTTGGATTTATTATCGAATCTTACGACTTTTCTTAAGGCGCTTATAAAGCCCGGTTCGTCGATAATATTATTTAGTGAATTCTTATATAAATTATTTAACTTAAGAGATATCTATATCTTTCTCGCTATTTTAGAATATATCTCTAATATACGCTATCGTATTAGATAGCATATAATACGTCTTTTTCGTTAATCTAGATCTCGTTAGACTTTTTAATATACTTATATATTTCTAAAAAGAATTATTATCTTATAAGTAATAAAGTAATAGTAAAGAGCTTATCTTTAATTTTATTATTATTCTATTTTTCAATATAAAGAAACTATTAAGATCCAGGATACCAAGCAAACACTAGTATCGTTTCTATCGTTCTTAAGTATCTTAATCGAGCAAATTCTAGATAGAACAATACACACACAATACACTTATCAAGATTTAACTTTAGTGCTTTCTTCATCGGCAAAAAGTAAATTTAAGTTTTAGCAGACTTTACTCTCTAGCGTCGCCAATAATGTTCGTTAGTCTATATCTATTATCAAAAGCCCGATAAGCCCGATTAGCAATATTCAATTCTCGTTAACATCATTAGCAACTCTTTTAACCATCAGCGATATCAGTGAATTTTATTATTTAATCTACAGTCGTCGAAAATCTAATTAGCCGCGATCTTTGTTCTAAATCTATTACTTTCGCAATTATTACGTCTTTATCTATCGCATTATACTTATACTTTTAATATATTATCGCTCTTTTCGTATATACTTTAACTATCTATATTATTTAAGATCGAGACTACGTTAATTCTATCTTAATAATTAATATTATACTTACTTTTATCGTAAATATAGTTAAAGAAAATATTAATATCCATTAAAGTCGATCTTTATCTTAATCTATTTATATCTAAATTAATTCTAATATTACTCGCTTAATTCGCGACTTATTATATCTATTTCAAGCTCTATTACTCTATTATCTAACTCGCTCTAAAACACCTTATATTTTTTATTACTTATAATATTCTCTCTTTATTAAAAATACTCTTCGTTTCTTAAATTATCTCTACGTCGTAATTTATTAAGTGTTTATCTATTATTAATAACGATTTACTTTAAGGGTCGATCGTCGTTATACTTAAGTATTAAGATATATATATCTTCGTTATCCTTATTGTTATCTTCGTCTAGCTACTTCTTCTACTCGCGTGTTATAGCGATTCTAATATTTTTAAACTTCTTTATATATTAAGAGTAATATTAATTATTAAGTCTTTTTACGAGTCGGAAAGATATAATATCTATTGAACATAGTCGTTTTTAACTTTTTTTCAACTTTTTTTAAAAAATTATATCTTTTTAATCTATTTATAG